>JXSR01S018490.1:3799-24066 GCA_000969725.1 Ophiothrix spiculata
AAAAGAAATTCCAGTTGATACCAGTTGAACTGGTGTCAACTGGTAACTGGTTTTCATCATCCAGTTGGAAAAACCAGTTGAACTGGTTTCAACTGCAGTACTGGTAACTGGTTTTTCATCATCCCAGTTGGAAGCGTTCCATTTTCCGTGACGGAAATTCTACGGCCAGAGAGAAACCAGTTCAAACCAGTTCAACTGGGATCAACTGGAATTTTGACCTGGGACTTGCATATATGCATACATTGCATACCCCATGAAGGAGTCTGGGACCCACGGCTTCACGTGATTGACCGGAACAAGTAGAGTATATAAAGTTTCTTGCCCAAGGAGATGAAAACCGCCCGGCTCGGGGCTCGAACCCACAATCTAATCTCTGCATTACGAGACCCGTGCTCTAACCGCTCGGCCACGCTCCCCTCTCGGGATGTTTTTGTAATTAATATTTTTTTTAAATTTAAGTGTTTTGGTCGTATTTATTTTGATTTTACCATAGAAGTCAAGGGTAAAAAGTAGTAAAACATAGTGTTTTTTAAATGGATTTTTCTCGGAAAAGGTTGGTGAGCCCCCTTGTTTTATTTTAGAAATGTTATCAGCACATATGAAAACAACATACCCAAAAATAAGAAAATTAAATAAGGATTTCTATCTGTGCTAAGCCACCTTAAAACAAATTGGAATGATGCATTTAGGGATGTTGTGAATATCTTCTTGCAAAGTTTCACCTAATGATCATTTTTTATTTATTTTTCAAAATAGAATTCAAAATAATATTTATCAATAAAACAAGCAATTTTGCCTGTCCTCGGCAGTCCTCGGCATCGAGGACCAAGGACTTTGAGGTCCGAGGCCAAGGCCAAGGCCAAGGACTTCATGTCCGAGGCCAAGGCCTTTATGTCCGAGGACCAAGGACTTCAAAAAATGTCCTTAAGGCGTCCTCGAGGCCAAGGCCTGGCCTCGAGGACTACAACACTGGTTAGATAAACATCGTTCGAGAATACGGCCCTTTGTTTTTAAAAACATCTGATCACATTGCCATCATCTCATGGTAATCTTGCTTAATAGCTGTAAACAAAGATTCATAAGATATTGATCACGTAGTTTGTTTTTGACTTTCTTTCAAGATTATTGTGATTAATATTTTTTATATTTTTTATCTTTACATTAGAATGATTTTGTAAAATAGCAAAAATATGCCAAACGCATTCAGTAAATATGAACATATTGTACTAAGGCGCCTAGATTTTTGTTCGTTTGTTGTGTTGTTGTTTTTGTTTGTTTATCGAAATTGATAGCTTTCGAATTTTAGCTATTTATGACGATACATTTTTTTTTTTTGCAAAGTTGAAATTTCAACCGGAATCGTTTGTGTTTAACAGCAGGATAAGATAATTCAATCTGGTAACACTGTTTCAATAAAAGCAAACATAAGCTATCACAATTAGTCACATTTATATTTATTGTTTTGGGGGAAAACAATAAATAGTACGCAATTTCCAGTTTCACCATGCAACCAATCCGCGGCCATTCTCGGTCAAGTGTGCTTTTATGCTCGCAGTTACGGATTTCTAAATTAAAATGAACGCAACAAGTATACTTCTACACAATATGATGTTAACATAAAAGCAGGCATAATGATGTAGGTAGCATGTCAGGCACCCTGTTTTCATGTATATGCAATAAGGATTGATAGGTTTTTATGGTTACGTATAGACTATTTTTAAACCGAATCATGTTATTTTTGATATTCAGTCAGAATGAAGGTTAAAAAGAGATTTTCCGTATGTAATGTTATAATGGTATTATTGTTATTTTCTTTTTTTATATATATTAAAAATATTATTATTCCAAAAGACAGACCTAAATTAACCAACATTTTTGTTTCTTTGTAAAAAATTATTTATTTCTGACTTAATATTCCTAACTCAAAAGTCGATGCACAATTTAAATGATTATCTAATTATTATTATTATCATTCACCGTTGTTTTATCATCATCATTAAAGAGTGTTCATTTATAAACAAATGCACATTATTGGTGGTGCTATTTATACAAATAAATTTTCCGGGATTTAAGAGCTTATGAGCATAGTTTTGACATTTGACTCGTGGATAAGGTAAAGAAGACTAAAAATGATGCGTGTTAAATTCACATATTATATATTCAATTTATGCAGTATGCATAAAATTAATTTCAAAAAATAAATAGTTACACCAATAAAGAAATATCAAAATATGGGCTAAAATTTGATGTATTTTGATCTAAAATGAATATGTTTTTAGAAACAACTGTGAAATGAAATTATGGATACAACATTGACAGTTAATACCTAATTCCAGAAGTAAATATAAACCCATTAAACAGTAGTGCATTGTATTCACACTAGCACTCAAGAGTTTTTCATGACGTATTTTTTCTACAATTACTGTAATTACTTATTTTAAAGGGTTGTTAACCATGTGTTTTCAGTTAGCACATATACATGATACGCTGAGTAAGTCGTGCAATATAGCTTCGAATAATATTATGCATATAAGTTTATTCTTGTGTAAATTACTGTAAAAGAGCTCTCAAATAATCAAATATTTATGTAAATAAAAATATGAATACGTTTCACGATGGGTTAAAAAAATATTAGGATGATAATGGGGAAAGGACTTTTTATAACTGCCGAGCAGGAGTTGCCCTGGATATGCATTAAACAGCACTTTAAGATCATTTAAGGAGCCTACAAAACTGCTCTGAAATCAATGTGTCGTATATGATTATGACAGAAACGAGTTCCCTTCAATGAACGTGTTGTTGAAAGAATTAAAAGTTAAAAGATACCACTGAAAAGAATAATTTAGTAAAAAAATTCCAAAGCTTTGTTTGACCTATAAAGTAAACTATGGCAAACTGATTAAAGAATTAGATAAAATCATATTCGTTAACACATTGATACCAAATGTACATTCAATGCATTGTGTTGGGTTTTTGACGTGTATGTATTTTACATGATAATATCGGTAAAATAAGTTTAACTCAGTGGAAGAAAATTATTTCCGATGGGAAATTTAAACCTTATAACTCCAGGGCGTACTGTCTTATAGTAAAGTTAGTTTAAATATGTGCTTGGACGTCAATTTTATTATCAAGTCGTTCGATCTACGTTTACTTACATAATAGATCTACACGCGTTCACCATAGCGAATAATTATTGTGTTATCAATCTCAAAATTTTACTAAGACGAACACTTTCAGCGTTAGCATATTTCTAAAATCTAGATTATTCAGCATTATTTCCAGTATTCTTGTTGTTTCAATATATAATTTTACAGCTTCTTGCATTCGTTTTACGTGGACTATAGTAGATGGTATTGTGGAGTCTTTTGACATAGGCACATGATATTGCTTCTAAATGACGGAGAGCAGATAGGACCGATGTCCTTGCTCACGTTATACCTACCGTCTTAAAGCTAATTTGGTTCTGTCTAGAAAAAGCCTCAGAATAACGCATGTTTTAGCAGCATGCATGGTGAGTAGGCAAGTTTAGCTGAAATGTTTGAATGCTCATATGCTAGCTGACAAGTAATCCATGTTATATTTGGGTTTATCTGTTAGTGTAGCCAAACCGGTTGTGTCTTATTCAACATAAATTCAAAATAGCTTAAATTGAAATACATAACTTCCCCAAAATTGTTAAAATTGTACTTTTAGCATTTAAAATGAAAATACCTGCAAATGTCACACTTTGATTACGTTTATCATTTCAACCACTAAATATATGTGCATGGTATATGTATAATTACTGATCTCATGGATTTGTATTAGACAAAGTGGTATGCTTTACAATTCAAATTTTATTCTAATAAACGCCCATGATCTGATCGAATAACTTTATGATTCACATAAAATAGGGTTGATTTATTATCATTAGAAATAAGAATAAAACGCAATGAAACGTTAGAAACGCTAAATACTGACGATATAAAATGAAATATTTTCTAAAATAACAATAATACAACTAAATGAATTTGAATAATTAAATAAGCAATTGCTGCTTTAGCAACAATGAAAGAAGTAGTAAGTGTTCTTTAATTCAAGTATATATTTAAATGAAAGTAATATAATAACCACACTGCCTGTAATTTATAAGTAAAATTTAAAAGGTAACAAACAGAACACTGTCACATGGAACGATGCGATGCAACAAATAAAGGTCTTTAAAAGACAACATCTCAGGTTTTTAGTTTTCAAAAAAGTAATTTTTCATCCCATTTCCATGTATTTTTTTCATACTTTTTGTTACATTATATTTTAGAATTGTAATTGTATTTACATATTGCAACCCGCATTTTGAAACGTATCGTCCGATTTTGAAAGGTTATATTTTTGTTTTCGTTGTTGTTGTTTTAACGTAAACAGTTCTTTTTAATCTTTCTAATGCTGTGTATTAACTGCGCATCAATTTAAATGTTATCTACTACTATTTCAGTAAATTGGAAAATTCTTTTACCGCTTACATTATTTGTCTAATGTAATATAAAGGCCAGAATGATTAATATCAGGCAACACAAAGCTCTAACGAGGAGATCCTGGTGCTCAGCATTTTTTGGCAGGAAAAACATACGGAGATCATTACAACAATCTGTCAATATTTTAAAACATCAAAAAGTTAAAACATATTATGATATAACGAGGTTTCGGCAAAAAGGTGTCAACTTTTTCGAAGTAGTCTGTTGACACCATTTTAAGTTATTCATTGAAGTGAAAGCACTAGTAAAGGTTTTTGTTTAACCTAGAGACTCTTTTATTATTACTGACATGTGTAAGTAGGCAAAAACTTGAAGTAAAATGACATTCCGCCGTCTCGGTCGTGAAAAAAGACAGCAGCCTAAAATGACCATGGGTGTTAAAACTGGTCTTTTGGTAGAGGGCTCGAACTTGTTAAAAGACAATATATTTGCTCTTTTTTTAAAAAACTTCACCATGTATTTTCGGGAAAACTATGTGCTAGTGCACTATTAAGTAGTTGTCCGAAAAGATGTGCTAATGTAATATAAATAGCCAAGAAATTACTTTTACACATTACGATCAACGATCCCTTTCTCAAATGATAATTGCCACCTATGGTTATTTTTTAAATTTATATTGCGATATACGTATGTATGCACTCAAGTTCATTCAAGACAGTAAAGACATGGTAAAACAAACATTTAGTTCACAGCTACATTATCCGTTGCAACATTTACAAATACTAAGAGTGTACCTTTACAGCATTTTCGATTTATCTGTATAAATAAATGAAAAGTCTGAAGACAAATCGTCAACTTCTACTTCTTTGGTATCGTATATTAAAACCTAAATGATTTAATATGATCAGTAAATTTTAATATAATATTTAAAAATATAAAACAAAATCTACTTGTTTCTGGTAGAATTGCGATCAAATATGTAAAACCCGTGGGCCCCCATGATCTAGAGTACTATTTTGAAGAGTTTTGTCACGTCTTCAGAAAGTGTATTGACAAAATATATTAATGTAGCATTGCGATAATCAAAAACACGAATTTAAAAGATGTAAGGCATAAAGAGAAAATGGTTGTAGTAATGAAAACGAAGACACAGGTGCAATGTACTATGTTCGGTTTTCCTTGGAGCGTACTTTTTAAAATAATGCATGCAGATGTTCAACTACCATGACAATTTTCTAAACGAATAATTCCAAGAAGTTTTAATGCATTCTTCTGATTTTCTAAAAGCTTCAAATTTTATCCATCCTATTAAAAAGTTCTATGAACATGGAGCAAAGCTAAGGTTTTTTTGTTCTTTTTAGTTGTTTCAACCTTTTCAAATGAAAATGTAAATTTTAAACAATATAAGCAACCAGACACAAAGGGTTTCATTACTTGCACGCACCGTCAGATCATCAATCATTGTTTCCAACATTCACTTAAGCCTAATGCAGCGCTAGTAGTCAATGTTTGATATCTAGATAGTGGTAAATGTATACAACATGTCTACAAGTTGCCTTTCATAAATAAGAGTAGAGGGTGTATCGCTAACTATGTATACCATAATAGCAACGATTCTGAAAATGTAATCAGATTAAAGCAACACTCAGGTTTTGTTTCTTTGAATTTTGTAAACCAAGATTTTTTACGCGTTAAGTATTGTAATTTGTAAATTGAAAATCTTTTCATTTATTTCCTCTGCGGAAATACATAACCAATTATATGATGATAGCTTGTCTAACATTATCAGTAACAAAACCAAAAAAAAAATATTACATGATTTTTCATAATATTTAGTGTCATGAGAATAATTTGGAATTTCAATTAATATGACTTTTCATTGTTTTAACTTAATTTAATTATTAATGTCCAATAAAGGGTACTGTAAGGTTTACTGTATAATTTGTCTAAGAAATATGTTGTAAAACCGATACATCCTTCTTATCCAGATCTTGTATAAAGCTCACAATTCATGACTTAGTTCTCCTCAATAAAATATATCGTTCATTAAAATGGCGGTACATTATATGAGTGACTGCTTAGTAAAAGGAAGTGAAACGGTTCAAGTAGGCTAAATTTAAAAAGCAGATATGACGTGCTGTTGATTGCCCGATTATATTCCTGGGTCAAAATATCTCATTAGTATTACATGTTTATAACATACCAAGCAATGAATATTAAGCTCAAAATACATGTTATTAACATTTGCAAGGAATTTCATATGTTTTAACGTATTTTTAGTCACTCATAACGAATATGATTTTTGTTTTTGTTTTCTTTGTACTGGTCACATGCACTGAGTATATCAAAAAATACAATAATGTTGAAGATGTCCTTGGTCAATCCCAATTTACCGATTTTTGGCGGTTTTTTGGATAGAGCAGGACCTTGACGATGGGGTCACAGCGTTACAGCTATAGGATTACAAAGAGGTAGACTAAGCGAATATATATCACCTCTATTGAAAAAGTTTACACTATTTTTTTATATATAACTAATGGTCAGATCAAATTATCTTTTATTACATTAAGTAAACTTAAAATCATTGAATAGTGTAACTGACTTCCAGTTTGGCCGTCTTTACTCCCCCCCCCCCCAAGAGCATCGTTTTTCTAACAGTGTTTTCATAAAAATCAGCCAGCTTTATTTATACTATCACTTAGATTTACTATTACTACGAATTCACGATGCATGTTGTGAAAAAATAATATGCACTTCATTCGCGTATGATTATTTTGTAACAGTCAGTATTCTTAAGTTGACACAAGAAAACAACAGAATATCACCTACGCTTGACATATCAAGAAGTTCTTGGAAATACTAATTGGGAGAAATTTGTCCATTATTCTTGGTTTAAAAGGGTTTTTACCTACTCCACGAGTCAAGTGCTATGCAACCCAAGTGCAATGTTGTTCCATGGCAGTAAAGACGAGACAATAAGATATTTGAAAATGTTAGCTTTTAAAATGTTGATTCATTCGGATCCTTGGTGTTATCTATTATCTTTGATGTTGCTATATATGGCATTGTTATCTACAAGGCTAGAATAACTTTAAAATATAAAAAGGAAAGAAAGAAATTGCATTATATACAATCAAGGTCGATAACATTTCAACACCTCTGATACTTCTTATTTTTTCATCACCTAAGTTTAACGATTTTTGTTTGCTTGCTTATAAAAAACATAAAGTTTAGAAGTGGAAAATAAGAAGGTTAGAATGTTTTGAAAGACAAACCAAAATTAGACCCATAGTTATTTTAGTGTTCAGCTTCCAATTTTATCGAACAGATAGACCGGTGAAGATTAAGAAAAGAAAGAAAACCGTGTATGTGAACAATAAAAGAGATAATTCCAATTTTAACACTAGTAATTAAACTATGAAGTAGACTCTTTGCGGCTTTTTTTTTAAGAACAACTTGTGTTTGAGCAATTTGAGAGAAATTTGACTTTCAATTCATAAATGTACTCTAAACTTTCGAAATAGCGCACTTGATGATTTGCTCCCAGGTCTGGGCATTACAGCAAATTTTAAACTTGTTTAACTTCATAGTATAACTTAACACACTTGCTGCTTAGTATAATAACATTCGGTTGCTAATACGAGATCTTATCTGACCTTCTTGTTTATAGTGGTACTGATTTGAAGCATACACATTATTGTTATCTTTTAGTTCAGCCGGTAGTTTGGTGGCTTCTTTCAGTGTCATTTCCCCGGTGTAACCAGATCAAGACAAAATGAATTTTGATTGAAAGTTGCATTATTGCATATTTAGTTATAATTCAAGTATAAAGGGCACCTTCCTAAATCCAACTAAAAGAAAACAGCGGATTTTCCCATCTTGTTTTTAAAAAGTTTGTCATCATTATTTCCATAAACTAATGTTTTTGTTTCTGTCGCTAAAATAATATAACTGAATTGTAGTCACGATTATGTCAAAATTTTAATATCTCATTGAACTTTTATTTACTAAAGTGTTTTTCTCAAAAAACACATTATTTTCGCAACGAGATATCCTCCATTTACACCACTTAATCTATTCTTGTTCCTTAGTATAATAACATTCGGTTGGTAATACGGGATTTGACCTTTTATATTTTCTAGATTATAGTGGTACTGATTTGAAGCATACACATTATTGTTATCTTTTAGTTTAGCCGGTAGTTTGGTGGCTTTTTTCAGTGTCATTTCCCCGGTGTAACCAGATCAGGGCAAAATGAATTTTGAAAGCTGCATTATTGCATATTGAGTTCTAATTCAAGTTTAAAGGGCACCTTCCTAAGTCCAAGTAAAAGAAAACAGCGGGTTTTCCCATCTTGTTTTTAAAAAGTTTGTCATCATTGTTTCCATAAAATAATGTTTTTGTTGCTGTCGCTAAAACAAGATAACTGAATTGTAGTCACGATTACGTCAAAATTTTAATATCTCATTGAACTTTTATTTACTAAAGTGTTTTTCTCAAAAACACATTATTTTGGTACTAAAGATATCTGCCATTTACACCACTTAATTTATTCTTGTTACTTAGTATAATAACATTCGGTTGGTAATACGGGATCTTATTTAACCTTTTATATTTTCTAGATTATAGTAGTTCTGATTTGAAGCATACACATTATTGTATTTTTTTAGTTTGGTGGCCTCTTTCAGTGTTATTTCCCCGATGCATCTGTGTATTGCCTATTTAAATCCAGCTCAAGGCAAAGTTGAATTGAATTGAATTGAATTGTAGTCACGATTACGTCAAAATGTTAATATCGCATTGAACTTTTATTTACTAAAGCGTTGTTCTCATAAGACACATTGTTTTGGCGACGAGATATCTGGCATTTACACCACTTAATTTATTCTTGTTATTTTACTTATCATGCATCCAACATCAAGTCAACTTAAATATGGTATTTATGCTTTACTGAACATCATATTTTGCTCAGTTTTTATATACCCGTATACACCAGAGTATTATGACGCGTCACCCCACATCTGGGATATGTATTTGCGAGAGCTGCGTCATCCGTATCCAAGTAGATCATTTTAAGAGACATCATAAACAAAATATGGAACCCAAAAATGCTGATTTGAGAGCAACGGGGAGTTCTTTCATTATCTATGAAAAGTGTGTACATTTTGCATTCTGGCTCTCGGTAGTGTTTTCATTTGTATCAGTTACTTGCAGTTTTAATGGGGCCTTACCATATGGCTTTGCTTTCCCCGCCAACACATTACTAAGTATCTTTGTAAACGCACTACTTCTGTTGTATGAAGGTTTTGTTAGAGAAAAGTAAATGCAGATCAGATAAGATCACAATCACAACCTGTCCGTTGCATGTCAGATCTAATCCGCCCACTCCAAGTATACGATGTCCGAGACCAACAGGCCACACTTGCCATGTGGTGTTGTTGATATCTTTATATTTCGTTGGGTACTTTTCTTTAACGTCACTTTAGAGTCATGTGTGTCATTAACTTAGAAGTACATGCTACAGGGTGTTGAAAATCAGTGATCACACTCTACTAAATGTCCTAGCATTTTTTTTAATGACAACAGTAATAGTATGCTTTTTCGAAAAGCTTACGATCAAATCAACTAAATATTAGGCTGAATAAAAAATGGATTCTCGAAAAAACAGATTTTCAAATTAACGTTACACTTCAAAAATCAAGTGACGCTCGACCTTATCAGTCTGAATGACTTTTATCATTGTGTGTACTTTCTGCTGAGTGATATGTGGTAGATGGTGGGAATGAAAAGGTTATACGAGATTTTGGAAAAAGAAGATGTAGATGGAAGATGTAAAGGTTATCTATCACTGTTATTTAGCAATATTAAGCAACTTCCTCGTATCATAAAGTAATGCCAGTTTTGTAGTGGGTAACTCTGATGTATTTTCTCTAATTACAAAATACGTACCAGTTAATATTTGGTCAGTGGAATAAAATAATGCAGATATTATAGTAGCTCGACAGTGTAACAAAACGTTAAAGTCATACGCTCAGATGAAAACAAATGGTAATTGAACGATAAAAAATGGTGAAGGAAATAAACATGACAAATCACACAATAAATAGATAAACGCCCACAGAACCACGGCCTTAAATATGGTTGATCTATGGGTTGATCATAGTCGATCACATGCTGGTGACCATGAGCAAATAAGTCAAGCTCAACTAAAAACTCAAATCTAAATTTACAAAAACACTAGATCTCGTTATCTTGACAGCTAAGTGAAATACCTTGCTCCAGTAATCACGATTTGATTTAATGAAGCGAACACATTTTATATGATTTACTTAAGTCAGAGAAATGGACTTTAGTGACAGAATGTAATATTTCCATCATCACACGTTGCCAGAGTTATGCAGTTACATTGCAATTTTCTTCCTCTGGCTATTACAGCTTGGTCCAAAATATCGAATACATGATTTGAGTCTGTTATAAAAGTTATTTAATTTCTATCAAATAATTGAACGGAGCAAAGGCAATAATAGTCACTTAACTAGTTAATCGTATTTGTATGAATACTTCATCAACATCAGGTAATACATGTCATGCAGATTATATATTTGGACCGCCGCGGCAAAAGGGTGCAGTTGTCGGCTCGTACATGTTGCTCCTTGTAGCATATCTGATGTATGCTATTTTGCCTCGGCGGGACACATATTATAAACTGGTGATGTAAGTTATTCAAATGATGGAACAAGCTCTGCTTAACATTACCTATCCATATTCAACTCAACATTATCTACCCATATTCAATTAGAGGTTTCAAATATCAATTTCACAAAAATAATAATATTGTGCAGTTTAGTTATTATGATAGTTTTTAAAACGAAATATGATGACATATAATTTCAACGCTGCAATAGATTCTAATTATAAATCCAATTACTGAAGCCATGAACGGTTTATCATATCAGTTATATTCACATGCAGGTCGAAGCGTAATTTATCAGGGTACCAGGAAAATCTCATTAAATCATGATCGTGAATTTTTTGACAATATATAAAAAAGTGAACAATCATCGATCTCAATTTGGGAGAAAAATATTCTAATTAATGAAAGAAGCTAAAAAATATTTTTAAAGGAATTAAAGTAATGAAGAGAGCTGAAAAGGTATAACGTATGATTTTGGAATTTTCGTACAACATTAAAGCCGGAGAAGCCCTCCAACTTGTCTCAAAAATTTTTACTTAATCCCCAAACTAAGTGTATAAACCACATACAAATGCATTCATTTCTGGAAACGGATTTTAATGCTGAGCATGATGGTGATGTCAGCTTTTTGGAAAAAAAATCACTCTTAGCAAAAAGTGGCAAAGATCGTATTTTTATCCCACATAACGAAAATTGCACAAACGGACCAAGTAACAATTTTTGCCATTTTTTAAATTTCAGTTCATTTGATTTGATTTTTGCAAACAGGGTCACTTTTGTTTTGACTAAATCTCAAAAAAAAAGAAGATAAAAAATCAAAAGTTTTTAAAACACCTCCAACACATTTGCTCCTAGATTCCAAAAACAGAAACGGCTCAAGAATTCATTTCGTACTCTATCCTCAAGTTTTTTTTTTCAACGTGGGCAAAAGACACAACTGAGATATTATCAAAAAGTCCGTAAAATCTCACCGAAAATGGAAAGTTGATAGATTGCAGACCATAGACATGTTACCTAACCACTTCTTAAACTTGCACCTCCTTCAATTTTTACTGTATTTGAAATACTGAAATTGTTACTGAAGTTTAAAAAGCAATTATCATGTCATTTTTGATAGAATGTCATTTTCCATTATCATATGCTGCCAAAGGTATTTAATCATTGCATGTCTTTTTTTTATCTAGAGACCTTTAGAGAACAGCTTATCTAATAAATATTTTGAGACTATTTGTAAAGGAGTTATTCATTTTTCATCAAACTAATTAACAACGAGATAGAAACATCAGTTGTTGCTTTTCCTTGCGTAGTAGTTGAATTTATGAATGTTATTGTTTAACATGTTTAAGGTATAGTTACATCAGTGACCTAGACACAGTGTCTCGTAGTGATGATATCCTCACTTTTACCATGTTAACCATGAATTTTAATAAAAGTTACATATCAAATTTCTGTCAAACATTTGACCATTCTATACTAGGGTAAATCGTTATATGGTTGTTTTTTGCTTGACACCTAGTTGTAGATACAGGTGGATATACCCACTGCGACTAAACGATGATCGTTACTGGCAGGTCACGTTAATGCTATCTGAAAGGACATTTTCGTTTTCTTACAGAAAATGAAGTCTAACTAGATAATTTATTGGTACTGAATTAGATTTACACGCGTCCAGAGCTTATGTTACGTGATAAGCTTAATGTTATATAAAATGTCTAGATATTGTAGAACTTAATCTTCATCACTAAACTGATGATTTAAAGCTAAAACGTGTACTGTATATTGAGAGAAGATTTTAAATGTGGGAATAAAAAGTTGAATTTTCAAAGACGAAGGGATGATGAGTGGTTTATATGTAGTTTTTAAACAACACATTACCAGGAAAATCACACCCTGGACCACATCAACAGACAATGTATTGATTAATATGACTGAAGGTTTGAAGTGTAAGATGCTAGGCGGTATATCCAAAATATTTCATTCAATCGAACAGCTTTTGTTCTCTTCGGCAGAAGGAGACATTCCCTCAACATGTACAAAACAATCAATTCTTACATATATTGACTAAATGTAGGTAGGGATGGTGTGAAATGTCATGTTGTGGTGCGGTGGGCGGCGTGTTGTGGAGTGTGGGTGTGTGTGACGGTGTGGGATGGGGTGGGGATGTACGCGTAGTTTATTTGATTTGAGGGAAGGTACGCATAGTCAGAATTGATTTCCAAAAATTATTGCATCCTGCTAATAAATTAATTATTAATACTTCTAAATGCGTAGTACAGCTAGTGGAAAAGTAAGAAAATTGACATAGAATCAACACCGTGGAAATATTAAACCGTCGCTCGTTTAACCCGATATCAATAGACATATTTGGGCTGTAGCTTCAATATTAAACTTAAGTTTTTCAGTAAAGAAATATTTGGTTTTATTTGTTAGATTTAACTATTAACTTTCTAATTGAGCCACTTTGCCTTTCTACGATGTATTTTGGAAAGAAAGGGCTTGTTTACTTTCAAAACAGCAGTCATCGTTATTCTCGCTCAGTTCCTGTATGATGTCCAGCCCACATACGTTAAATTATAAAATGTTAAAGTATTTCTATGAATGACATGTAATCAATATGCTGTTTTATAGCCGCATGTCAAATACCTATTGCGGGTTTTATTAAAAATAAATACTGTCCAAACCGGATACTTCAAGATTTAGATTATATAGATTGATATCAGAATGAGGATTTGAATAAGAGTAGCTTGTATGCATTTCATGTATTTTGTAACAAAATACCCCATACAAAATTCAGGATATATTTTACAGAAAACAGATGATATGATAATAACCTTCTTTTTGCTAGACTTGTATGTTTCAACTTAAGTGTAGAACACTTCAAATTAAAGTTACTTAATTAGGGTCGTAAATAAGTTTTGAATATATAGCCAGCGCAATGGTGAAACTGTCTTGATTTCAAGCTCATCAGCTGAAAAGGTATTCAAATCATAAAGTCAGAAAAAAGAATGCATTCCGTAAGTTGTTTTTGTACGTATAATGAAGCTTGCATGCACGTTGCACATTATCACATAGTTTTATCATAGCAATTTGTGTACTCTGAGCTATAATTTCATGTATAAGTACTCTATCAAGATGAAGTTTTCAAATATGGCATTTTCACGGTTACGGAAGGACAATCACAGAATTTTTCCGTATTTCAAACACATACATTGCCAAAATTGAATCGGATAAAATAAAACTAATTCCATATTTAGTTGAGTATACCTGAAAGCATTCATATTCAACAGGATGATCTCTGTCGCAAAATATGCATATTAATGAGGTCGGTTACGGAAGGACAGCAAAACGGACATGGTTTTTCACCTTGAGTGCATTTTTGAATTTTTTTATGAAATTTATGAAGAAATTTTATTTCAAAGTACTGAATGCATTGCTTGGTGTTTCTGCAATAGTTTGCCACATTCCACTTCAAAATATTCCCTATGGTTATGTTTTAACAATGCGAAATGCAAAATGATCATGGTTACGGAAGGACAATTTGTCCTCTGATTTTATGGTGCTCTGAACAGTAAAACCTGGTCAGGATTAACAAAAAATACAACCTCATGTGTAAATTTGATCCTTATTTAAGCCATTTAGGAACAATAACACCCAAGTAAACAACCAAGAATGGGTTGAAAAAATTAAATAAAAATTACTACTTTTCATTATGAAAATCACCAGAAATTAGGTTTTTTAAAGAAATTTCATAGACATTTTGTTCAGTCTTTTCAAAATTAGGTTCATTTTAAAAAGCTTCAAAATAGCTTTCTTTTGATACCAAATATATGGTGGTAGCATGTTTCAATGAAAAGTTACATCCTTTTTTCAATATTTTTTCTCATGTCCATTTGTTCGTGAAAATGGCCAATATTAAGGAAAGAAAATGTTTTCTTTGTATTTTGAAAGGTCATGCATGATTCCAATCCTGTAAAATGTCTCTACTATATAATCTTCTTATGTGTGCCACCTGGGACAGTTTCAGCAAATGTTTGTTGGTTGTCTTTTAATACAATAATAGAACAAGGCTCTCATCAGATTAAGTCAAATAAATCAACCTTGGAAATACATTCATGTATATATGATTTTACAGTTGAGTTTAAAAAAAATTCTTAACAAACAAAGTTACGCAAAGAGCATTTAATGCCCTTTTGCTAAACTTTGTTTTCTATTTATTTTCAAATTATGCTTCCCACATATATGGAGTTGAATTTCTTAAGTGCCAACACTGTATCAAGATTGCGTTAAGCAATGATTTATATAACTCGGTGGTTTATTATGTATTTATTCTCTAGTATATTCTTTATTAAGTAGGTAAAAAAATGTTTAAAATAACTTAGTTAAACTTTTCTTAAGGGAAGGTTCAATGAAACCTATGTTAAATAAAATGTTTTATAAAACTAGTCATGATAGTAAGCAATTTGTAATACTACTTTTGGGGGCATCAGAGCACAAATATTGAAAATCAAGGTACTTATACTTTGTACAATAAAACTTCTGATATACCTTACCCTTAGGCTACTGTTAAAGGAAATACAAACACGAACAAAGTCATGTACCAATGACATTTATCAATTTAGATAATTCAGTACGTCTCACTGAAAACGTGACACAAGTCTTACGGTCGTGTATAATAATCGACAAAGAAATGGATTATGTTTGATGCTGTAAAAATCTCGGCTGACAATCTTTTTTTAAATATGGGTCACGATGCTTTGAAAAAGAAGATAGAATCCTCCGGGTTATTTGATATGAGAAGAGAGAAAAGAAATGACATCAAATTAATCGGTTTCTTCTTAAATAAAAAATGAAGCACGATTTGTCACTTGATATTCATTCCAAATTTAATCCTGATTTAATACAGATTACGACTGTGATCCTCGAATCACATAACCACGATTTTACTACACGCCTCGTCTGTGTGGGATTCTTGTGAGGTATATTCTTATTCACAATATGTCTTATGTTATTTCAATTGTAATTTTCAATGATCAATTTCAAACAAAAACACAATGGCTTGATTTTGAAAAAAACGGTTTTAGTATTTGTCGATAATGTTTTAACTATATTTGTGGAAATGTAAATATATTGAATTGTCTAATGTGTTTTGATGTATGGTCAGGGCTGGACATTTAAATAAAAATGGTATCTGCCTGACTAGTAGGCGAAATTGTATTTACTCTATGTCGGATAGTAGACCATATCGAATTAATTCATTGTCGGTCTGCTAGCTTTAAAATTTATGAAAAAGAAAAATATTAAGCTAAATATTAGTGTTAATGTCGATAGTGATAAAACCTTAATTTATAGAAAGAGAACTCCTATCAGGCCAAAAAAAAAAGAACTCTGTGAATCACCGAGGGCAAATAATTTTAACCATACCCGAACTAATAGCAGTCAATATTCGATTTAATATACCGAATATATAGATTTTTGTCCTCTGGTTTTTTAAAAGAACTATTTTAGCACTCAAAGCGCCCGATGAAAATTTACGATATTTGTTTCTCCTTTCAGTATTGTGCGCACAAGATAACGAGCATACGCGCTGCAGCGCGAATTGGATTTAAAATACGTACATAGCTCAAATGTTATAAATTATACCGTAAAAATTATTTTACATCATGTATTTATTAATCTACATTTCTTCAAAATAAATTTCAAGTAGTCAACCACCGTATTGTTTGTTTACCTATGTAATGAAATGATGCCGCGTGCTGTTTAATAACATGTGATTAAGCAGGTATATTTTAGAAATTCTTGAGTATGCATGGATGTCCACTAAAATTCAATAACTCTGCAACCACATATCAGAATTCTTTCCCACAAATAGGTGGGTGTGATTTGGCAAAATCATGTTCCCAAAAATACATTCTCGAATTAAAATGGTCAATCACATAGCGCGGAATTCAGAAAAACGTCAGAAAAAGTGTTGAGAAATACTTGATTGAGGTGTCAAAACAAAACTACCAACACTTGTTAAAGTCACGCCTGCTTGAATGTGAGTTTATATGTTAATGTGTATGTATATCAGCGGTGTGAAATATCAACGTTCACCCATCAGTTAATGGGTAAGTGAAGTATCTACAATAAAACTGATTTCTCAGTGGTATCTGGTATATTATTCTTAATATAGGGCTACTATGAAAGGAAGTACTAACACGAACGAAGTAATTTGTAATTAATTTAGTTAATTCAGTGCATCTCGCTGAAAACGTGACACAATACTTACGGTCGAGTTTCATGACTGACTTCATCTCATAAAAATAGATTATGTTTGATGCTTCAAAGATCTCGGCTGATAATCTTATTAAATTATGGGTTTTGAAAGTATAAAAAATCATCCGGGATATATGATATGAGATGTGGGAATAGAATTGACACAAAAGTTATCTTTTTTTTTTTTATCTGAAAGATGAAGCATAATTTGTCGCTTGTTATTCTTTATGGAGTGAAATCTGATTTCTGATTTTGATACTCGTTACGAGTACGATACATGAATCATAGATCATTATATTACAACCACACGTCTCGTCCGTGGGTTTTCCTTCTGAACTTTAATGAGAAACATATCTTTTCACACTATTTTAATATAATATTGTCCAAGTATTTGAAACAAATTTTTAACAATGTCTCTGACATAAAATGTATTTGTCTCATAGTGGCCTCCAATTGCTGACATCTAAATTGGATGAACGTGCCTTACCTACACGGGAAACATTTCTGAACATGGAACGCTTAATATGAAGGAGTTCAATAATTATTTGTTTATCACTCTTTGTCTTTGTCATCAGATAAAGATAACAAAAAACAACCTTAAAAGCAAGCCACATGGCGGCAGGTCATATATCAACATATTATTCATAATGCGTTATACAACAAATTCCTTACATCTGTATAGAAAGAACTCATATTTTTATTTTTTTAATTTTAATTATATTTTCGCCTACTCGAATTTCGGAGTTAGAGATTACCTTTTCTTTTCGCCATTTTTTATCATGATCATCTATTTTTGTAATGTTTTTTCTGATTTTTTGGCTATTGAAGTAATCCAAATGTGTACGGTATTGCTACAAAAATTGCGTAAAGGTGATAACCTGATTGAAAATCTCCCATGACTAAGATTGGTGTTCAACTTACAATAAACAGATAAATCGTAAGAAGAGTCAGCAATACGTGCTGCATGGTCGTGAAAGGCCATTCCAACCTTCAGCATCATCGTGATCATTAGATAACAGATACATATCAGATGAATCAAATCATCTCACGACTGATTTTGGTAAACACACATGGTAACTTCTTAAAGAAAATCATCTTATTTAATATCAAATAAGAAAAACGGTAATAAAGTTGACGCAATGTTAATCATTATCTTAAGTCATGTTATTATTAAGTTACAATAACATTAAAGAAACATGAAAATCCATATTACATTTACGTATATGGAACCATAGGAAAATAAAGATGATATTTCATAAATAATTCAAACTAAGATCCCAGTGAAAAGAAATGAAAAGACTGTCGTATACCAATGTCATCTATATATTGTTTTTCAATACAACTTACTATACGTGAATAATTAGAGAAAAACAAAGTAAGCCAACTCAATGTGGGGAGGATAACAACATAAGCCTAATGTCTAGAAAAAATAATGAAAAGAAAAAAAATGATATATAAATAACTTTGAAGGCCTAATATATGCACAAACAAACAAAAAACTCGCCAAACAGCAATTAACAAGAAGCTTACTTAAATAATTAGAGAAAAACAAAGTAAGCCAACTCAATGTGGGGAGGATAACAACATAAGCCTAATGTCTAGAAAAAATAATGAAAAGAAATAAATATAATTAACGTTGAAGGCCTAATATATGCACAAACAAAAAATATAACAAACTCACCAAACAGCAATTAAAAGCAAAATGGATAATCTACAAAAGAGACGGTTAATAAACGGACTGCACTATAATACGTGACACAACTTCTAAAGAAGCTCACGATCTTATTTGATTTTTCAGCTATAGACATGATAGAGCAAATCGTTGCCTCCTCCATTTATTTTTACACAGTGTCTTTCTGACTTTACTAAAATCAAAAACATATATATTGGTTTTTTCCCAGGTTGCCATATGTACAGGCTCTGAATGTATATTTTCGCAAATCGTTTCCCTAGACACTTGGAATCTTTTCACAAATTTCTCAAAAACAGCAAACAAAGCGTAACTATTAACAAATCTGATTTGTTATTTATCAAAGAAGATAAAAAAGTACAACTTTACCAAAAATTGTTGTTCACTGTTGTTAATTTCATAATTAGAGAAAAGCAAAGTAAGCCAACTCAATGTGGGGAGGATGCCAATCTGACCAATTAGAAAGAGTGCAAGAAAGAGCACTCAGAATAATTCTTTGGCCTGAGTATATTTGTTATAACAATGCATTACAAAAGGTCATGCTTTTTAATGTGGGCACCCATAAAAGGTGGATTTGTTACATTGATAGTGTTTTATGCATCAATTTTTGTCATATCTTTTCAATAATCCCATGAAATTTCATAATTTTAGTATGATTTTAAAGACAATTTATTTGACTTTCAGGAAATTACGAATACAACCAAAATGATGTGATTAATTAGGCTAAATAACTTCTTAAAGCTAATTAGCCAGGGGTGGAGGCGGGTGAGGTTGAGGCCTCGTGAAAATTATGCATCAATTTTTCTGTCATATCGTCTGAAAACCCCATTGAAGTGTCATAAATTTGATATGATTTTAAAGGCTAGTTACTGTTGATCAAAACAAGTTGGAATTAACCCGAATAAAGTTGATCATTAACGCTAATAACAAGTTAAAGTCAATAAGCTAATTTAGCCAGATATGAAAATAGATATAAATGCGGTTGGTGTGGATGAGACATGTACATTGTGCAACAAATTTTGTCATAACTTTTCAATAATAATATGAAATGTCATAATTTTGGCAGTGGTTTTGAAGATAATGAATAGTCTACAAAATCAATAAAAAATAATAGCAAAATAAAATTATTTGTTAACTCTAATCAACCATTACCAGGAAGGTGTTAGGAATGGAT
>JXSR01S018490.1:33017-52940 GCA_000969725.1 Ophiothrix spiculata
ACATGTAAACTTTAAACCAAGACCTCTTTTGTGCATATTTAGGTGATACAGAGACAATGGAGAACCTGAAAACACAAAAACCTCTCGAAATTGGGTTCAAACTCGTGTACAATAATACAGAATTAAGGAAATTAAATTTGCCATAGTTTCTTCAATGCCTTACTTGGATAGTTGACATTTCACAGGGTTGTTTTACATATTGTTGGTTATAAATTATGACCGGTCACTTTTTGCTATGTTATCCATAAGAAGCGTAGAGGGCCTTGACTCTCCATGCGGACATTCCAATCGTGATTGGAGAGTTTTGACGGGTATCCCGGCCTAAATATCAAGCACAGCCTGAAGTAATTCCTGTACATTGATGGTTTGATGCAACTTGTTGTTCATCGACGTGTTACTTCAGCCGAGGAGTCCTCGATAGAGTTCATATCTGAAGATCTTACCAAAAATGGCAAGTATCCAAAACCATGATCTTTCATAAAATAAGGTCGTATTAAGAACATTTGTGATTTTTCGCTTGATTCAAACTGGCGATCATGTTAGAAAACCACTGGAGAAAAATATCTTGACCAAACATTTTTCACAACACGCTTCGACTAAGCTACAGATCTTTTTAATTTTTGTGTCCCATCCATTAGATAACGTTGTCTACAGTGCTTAGGCTAAATTTGAAATATACTTCCAAGATGGACGCATCAGAGTAGAAGATTTTTAGAGTAGGGTTATTCTGAATCGCACATGCTATCAACCTTTCATTCAGAAGAAGGTAACATTGTCTTCTGGGGTTTTCACATGCAGGTGGAAAGTCGGCCTTGATCACACCGAAAGGCAGCCTCCATCAGCCCCAGTACAGATACATTCTAGAAGCCGTGATAGTGTCATTGGCTAGAGGCATCTTTATAAACAATTTTGTGCTCAACTATGACACCACTCACGTCCGTCGTGCTCATACAGTCTGGACTTTCCTGGAAGATCCGGGTGTTGAGTTCTTGCCTTGTCCGGTAAGATCTTCGGATATTAATCCTATTGAGAAGATCTGGGTAAAGAAACACCTTGGATTAACAGCATATTATATTAATCAATCGAGGTGAAGGAGTTTTGTTGGGCTGTGTTTGGTGCTTTGGCTGAGATACCCCAAAGAACTCTCCAATCACCAATGGAGAGCATGCAATGGAGAGTCATGACGTCGTACACTTCTCAATGATGACAGAGGAAATATTGATTGATCAGAAATTATCACTAATATTGTGTTAATCAACCCTGTAAAGTTTCACATCTCTAGGTAACGTACGAAAGGAAATATGGAAAATTAAGTTTCCTCTGTTTAATATTACTGTGCATGGCTTTGGAACTAATTTTTCGGAGTTATTTGCGCATTCAAGTTTCCCATCGTCGCTGTGTCACATCAATGAACTTTAAAGTGCCTTTGATTTGAAGTTTATACGTTTAGTTACGAACATGAGAAAGCACAAGTCTCTGAAATTGGTACATACCGAGATATGGCGGATTATTCAAGATGGAAACCAACAGAAAAAATATATTCCATATTTAATGTCAAGTCTGTATATTTTAGAAATGTAATTGTATTTAAAAATAAAAAAATATATAAAGTAGATCCAACGGACAAGGTACAAAACACCTCAAGGATCATATTTGAAACAGAAGGTTACTTAGTACAATTATTTAACAAGAAACGGATAATCCACAAAAGAGACGATTAATAAATGAACTGCACAAGCTTTCGGAAAGTATACTTTACTTCTTCGGGTTCACATGAACATATAAACAAGAAAAATATACAAATAAAACTACAACAACATTATCAAAATACGAGGGGGTATCAAAAAGTTTTGAACTTTACCCAGAAGAAATGGCGCAAGGAACAAAATTTTGTTATGAGATACTTTAGTCGTCTTTACATAGTCAATGTGCAAAGTGACACATTTCTCCCACTTTTAACTGATTGTCTACAGACCATTATTGTAGGGATCCTCTTTATTGAAAAAATCTGATTTTAGATTTCAATGAAAATCAACATTTCCAGGTCGGTCATGTTTTATTACACCATAATGACGTCATTCATGGACCGATTTCCATACTTTTGGTATCAATTGGATAGAGGAAACCCTACCCATTACTGTGGTATCAAACAATTGAATTTTGGTGGTGCCAATAAGATTTACTGGGCTATATAACCCTTCAAATGCAAGGAATTAATTACGCCGTTTGTCTCAATTTCCTCAATGCAGCTTATGTTTTAAGCGGGTAGGTAGATGACATCAATCGCCCCCTGTAAAGAAAGTAAGACTACTTATGAGATCATTTTTGCACTATAATGTATATAAAGACAAGTGACTATTCTGACAAAATTTCATTGATATAGCTCAATCCCTTCTGGGTAAAGTTTAAAACTTTTTGATACCCCCTCGTATATGTCCAAAGATAGTAAAGTACAAAACTTATCTTGAATGATTCCTAAGGCTAAAAACCATTTTAACTAACTCATGAAAGTGAAATTACTGGTAAAGGTTTACGTTTAACCTAGATACTCTATTTACTCATGTATGACAAAAATTGCAGTATTCTGACATGTGTAAGTAGGCAAATAATGACAGCAGCCTAAAATGACCATGGTTGTTAAAATTGGTATTTTGGTAAAGGGCTTGAACTTGTTAAAAGACAATATCTCTGCTCTTTATAGAAACTACACCATGTATTTTCGGGGAAAATTATGTGCTAGTTCACCATTAAGTTGTTCCAAACGATATGTTAATGTAATATAAATAGCCAAGAAATTACTTTTACATATTACAATTTATATTGCGATATACATATGCGTATACTCAACTTCATTCAAGACAGTAAAACAAACAAATTTGTCCGCCATTAGGTCACCACTACATTATCCGTTGCAACATTTACCAATACTAAGAGTGTACCTTCTTTCCGAGCATTTGCGATTTATCTATATAGATAAATGAAAAATCTGAAGACAAATCGTCAACTGCTACTTCTTTGGTATCGTATATTAAAATCTGAATGATTTATAATAAAATTTGATCAGTAAATTTTAATATGTTAAAAGTATAAAATAAAATCTACTTGTGGTAAAATTGCGATCAAACCTCGTGGCCCCCAGGATCTAATGTACTATTTTGAAGAGTTTTGTCACGTTTTCAGAAAGTTGTATTGAAAAATATATATCAATGTTGTATTGCGATAATCAAAAACACGAAGTTAAGCATTCTTTAAAGATGTAAGGCAGAAAGAGAAAATGGAGTTATATTAATTAAAAGGAAGACACAGTTGCAATGTGTTCGGTTTTCCTTAGAGCGTATTTTTCAATAATGCATGCAGATGTTCAACTACAATTCTCCTAACGAATAATTCCAAGAAGTTTTAATGCATTCTCCTGATTTTTTAAAAGCTTCAAATTTCATTCACCAAATTAAAATGTTCTATGAAAGCTAAGGTTATTTTCTTTTAAGTTGTTTCAACCTTTTCAAATGGATTTTATATTTTAAACAATATAAGCAACCAGACACAAAGGATTTTATTACTTGCACACACCGTCAGATCATCAATCACTGTTCCCTATATTCACTTAAGCCTAATGCAGTCAATGTTTGATGTCTAGATAGTGGTAAATGTGTACAACATGTCTACATGAATAAAGAGTAGAGGTTGTATCGCTAACTATATATACCATAATAGCAACGATTCTGAAAATGTAATCAGATTAAAGCAACACTCGGTTTCTTTTCTTTGAATTGTGTAAACCAAGATTTTTTACGGGTTAAGCATTGTAAACATTCAAATAAAATTTACCTGTAAAGTGACAATCTTTTCATTTATTTCCTCTGCGGAAATACATAATACATAACCAATTATATGATGATAGCTTGTCTAACATTATCAGTAACAAAACCAAAACAAAAAAAGTATTAAATAATGTTTTCATAATATTTAGTGCCATGTAAATAATTTGGAATTTCAATTAATATGACTTTTCATTGTTTTAATTTAATTTAATCAATAATTATTAATGTCCAATTAAGGGTAATTTGTTGTAATTTTTTTAAGAAAAGTATTTATAAAACCGACACCCCATCCTATCCCGATCGTGTATAGTGATTTAGTGATGGGTGCATCGTTATTATACTACTATAATAGCAACGATTCTGATCATGTAATGATTAAATCAACGCTCGATTTCTTCAAAAATTATTAGTGGTCAATTAAGGGTACTCTGTTTTACTCTAGAATATTTCATAAAAACCGACACCCATCCTATCCCGATCGTAGGGATAGGATCACCCATCCTATCCCGAGAGCTTCGATAGCTTCTTTTCAAAAAATAGAGATTTACATGAATATCAAACTAGACACTGTAATGATTTTATTCCAACGAGAAATAAAAAGGTTTTCTCAGATCAATCAATAAAAACATCTGGACCTATTCTTTGGAATGCAATTGATCACAAAATTAAAAAATCAAAGTCAATAAAACACTTTCGTAAACAACTGAAGTGTCACCTCATATCAAATTATCATTAGCAAATCTTTGTTTGGAGCATAAGTGACTTTTGTAGTTTCTTTGTTTTTGTATTATTTTTTCTCAGGGTTGTGATTACATCAGGCCTTCCTGGCCTTTCAATCACATCCCCCATATTGATTTGTTTGTTTTTTATGTACATTTTTTAATATGTTTGTAAAAATTGATATGGAAAATAAAACTGTCTGTCTGAATGAATGAATGAATGTATAAAGCTCACCATACATATGACTTAGTTCTCCTCAATGAAATATATCGTTCATTAAAATGGCGGTACATATATTAGTGACTGCTTAGTAGGAAGTGAAGCGGTTCAAGTAGGCTAAATTTAAAAAGCAGATGTGCATTGACGTATTGTTGATTACCTGATTATCTTCCTGGGACAAAATATCTCATTAGTATTATGATGTACCAAGCAATAAATATTGGGCTTAAAATAATATACTAACATTAACAATGTTAATGTATTAACAGGTTATTAACATTTGCAAAGGAATGTCTTGTGTTTTAACGTATTATTATCTATCCATAACAAATTTCTTTTCATATACAATAACGTGGAAGATATGTTAAAATCTTGGTAAATTCCAAGTAACAAATTTTTGGCGGTTGGAATTTAGATAGACCAGGACCTTGACGATTGGGTCACATCGTTACAGCTAGCATTACATAGAGGTAGACTAAGCGAATACTTATATCACCTCTATTAGAAAATTTTACACTAGCTTTTTATATATAATTAGGGGTCAGATCAAATTATCTTTTATTACATTAAGTAAACTTAAAATCATCGAATAGTGTTCGCAGCATCTTAAAAACATTACCGTCTGTGAAATATTTTGATACCTTGCTATATTTAATGAATGTATAAAATACGGTAACTAAATTGTAATTTGCACGTCTTTATTTTCAACCCTAGAAGCATTATTTTTCTAAAAGTGTTGTCATAAAAATCAGCCAGTTTTTAATGACTATCAATTAGATTTACTATAACTACGAATTCACGTTTCATATTGGGGAAAATGAATTCATTCGCGTGTGATAATTTTGTAACATTCGTTATTCTTAAGTTGACACAAGAAAACAACTGAATAACACCTAGCTATTTGTCCATTATTCTTGGTTTAAAAGGGTTTTTACCTACTCCATGAGTCAAGTATTACCCAAGTGTAATCTTGTATCATCGCAGTAAAGACGAGACGATAAGATATTTGAAAATGATAGCTTTTAAAATGTCGATTCATAAGGGAGTCCTCGACGTTATCTATTCTCTTCGATGTTGCTAAATATGGTATTGTTATCTACGAGGCTAGAATGACTTTAGAAGTATAAAAAGGAAAGAAATATTTCAAAGTTACAAAATAGAACTAGAGAATAATCGTGAGTGCATTGCATTATAAAACAAACAAGGTCGATAACATTTCAACAGCTATGCCTTTACTTATTTTTTCATCAGCAAAATCTAACAAATTTCTATGCTTGCTTATCAAAAATATAAAGAATAGAAGTAGAGAAATAAGAAAGCCAGGAGATTTTTCAAAGACAAATCCAAATAAGACCCATAGTTATTTTAGTGGTCAGTAATACCGATTTCGACGAACAGATAGATCGGTAAAGATTTAGTTAAGAAAATAATGAAAGCTGTGTATGTGAATAATTAAAGAGATAATTTTAATTTTAACACCAGTAATAAAACTGTCTGGGTATTACAGCAAATTTTAAACTTGTTTAACTTCCGAGTATAACTTTACACACTTGCTGCTAAGTATAATAACATTTGATTGCTATTTACTTATTTGACCTTTTTGTTTCTACATTTAATATAGAGGTACTGATTTGAAGCATACACGTTATTGTTATCTTTTAAATTAGTGGCTTCTTTCAGTATTATTTCCCCGGTGTAACTGACCGTTCCCTATTAAAACTCAGATCAGATTTTTGGAAATTGCGTTATTGAATTTTGAGCTCTAGTTCAAATGTAAAGGGCACCTTCTTATATCTAGCATTATGCCTGAAAGAAAGCATCAGATTTCCCATCTTCATTTCTGAAGGTTTGTGATTATTATTTTCCATAAAATAATGTGTTTTTTTTACTGCCGCTAAAATAAGTTAACTAAAGTAAATTTTTAGTCACGATTAGGTCAGACTTTTCATAGCTCATTGAACTTTTATTTAGTAAAGCGTTTTAACCATAAAACATATTATTTTGGCGACAAGATAGCTGGCATTTACACTACTCAAAATCTATTCTTGTTATTTTACTTATCGTCCAACTCACTTTGATATGGTATTTATTTATGCCTTGCTGAGCATTATATTTTGCAGCTCAGTTTTTATATAACAGAGTATTATGATAAATTATGTTTGTTCGTAAAGGTATAGAAAAAGTACGTCACCCCACATCTGGTTTATGTATTTGCGAGAGCTACGTCATCCTTATTAGTGCCAATCCAAGTAGGTCATTTTAAGAGACATCATATTCAAAATATAGAACACAGAATAATCAAATTGTTGAATTGATAGCAACGGGGAGTTTTTCTGTTATCTGTAAAACGTGTGTATATTTTACATTCTTGTTCTTCTGTATATCGATAGTGTTTTCAGTTGCACCAGTTACTTGCAGTTTTCATGCTAACTATTGTTAACTATCACTAATATGTATGTATTAGAACAGATTGTACAGATTTTCTATAGATGAACTACCTATGGCTTTCAGAGATAATTTCATGGAAAGATCAAACATTCACAACTACCAAACAAGACACTCTGATCATTATAATTTAACACTCAAATATAATCTAATACAAACCTAAGATCAAAATTGAGCATGTTCAATGTCTTGTTGTGTTTGTGTTTGGCGTTTTGGTTTTCCTTTCCTGTTTTATTTTTTCGTTTAATTATTATGTCTAGCTATTGACATGTATTTCTCTTGTATAGGGGCGGACCATTTTCAGACCTTATTGGTCTCCTGGTCGCTCCTGCATATATTGTTGTTTATTTTTCTTGTTTTTGTTTATCTATTTGTTTCTTGTAATATATGTCCATATGGAAATAAAGAACCTTGAACCTTGGGTTCTTACCATATGGCATTGCTTTCCCAACCAGTACATTACTTCAGCACTACTTCTGTTAAAACGTGCACCATTACCCAACATTGTGTCAAATTTTACCCAACATTGTGCAAAATTTAACCCAACCCGTTAACCATGTTCCCTTTTTAACACAACTTTTTTTAGAGTGTAAGTACTTTCTGATGAGTGATTTGTGGTAGTTCGTGGGAATGAATAAGTTATAAGTGATTTTGAAAAAAGAAGATGTAGATGTTAAGGTTATGTATCACCGTTATTTAGCAATATTAAGCATTTTCCTCGCATATTTAAGTATTGCCAGTTTTATAAAGCTTAAAAATAGTGAAAGGATGAAAAATTGGTAATTGAACGATAAAGAATGGCGAAGAAAACAAACATGTTAGACAAATCACACATGCACACACACAAAATAAATGAATAAACGCCTACAAAATCACGGCCTTAAATATGGTTGATCATCGTCGATCACATGGTGGTGACCATGAGCAAATAAGTCAAGCTCTACTAAAATAGAATGAATCTAAACTTAGAAAACACTAGAAATCGTTATCTTGACAGCTAACAGAAATACTTTGCTCCAGTAATCACGATTGAATTTAATGAATCGTACACATTTTATATGATTTACTTTGTTAAGTCAGAGAAATGGACTTTAATGACAGAATGTAATATTTCCATTATCACACGATGCCAAAGTAATGCAGTTACATCGCAGTTTTCTTCCTCTGGCTATTACAGCTCGGTCCGATTAAATGATTTGAGTCTGTTATAAAAATTATTTATATATTTTCAATAAATTATTTAACGGAGCAAAGGTAGTAATAGTAACTTAACTAGTTAATCGTATTTGTATGAATACTTCATCAACATCAGGTAATACATGTCATGCAGATTATACATTATAAACTGGTGATGTTAGTTACTAAAATGTGACCGTCCAGCCCGTATGAGCAGTAAATGCCAGAAACTTCATTTTGCGCTACAGGTGAAAATACATGTCAAGGTCATTATTTGCCGAAATTGATATTTTGACAGATTCACAATCCTAGTGCTTACTACAAAATACCAACAAAGTTTCATTTCAAGAAAATGATAGGAAATGTGAAATAAATTGGCATATTCTTTAGAAACTCAACAAAAAAATATAGGGCTTACTAATCTTTGAACACGTTTATCTCAGTTATACGTTTTACTCCCTTTGACGGACCATAACTGGACTTCAGGAAATCGTGTGAAGTTCATTAAGGTGTCATTTTAATTCTTAAAGCATGGTCTTTGCAAATAATTAAAAAAGTGAAAATGACAAGAGCTGGCATTTACTGCTGTTTTGGGCTGGACGGTCACAAATGATGGGACAAGCTCTGCTTGACATTACCTATCCATATTCAACATTGTTCAACTCAACATTATCTATCCATATTCAATTAGTTTCAAATATCAATTTCACAAAAATAGTAACTATGCTGTGCAGTTTGGTTATTATGATAGTTTTAACAATTAAAACGAAATATGGTCGCATATAATTTCAAAGCTGCAATAGAGTCTAATTATAAATCCAATTATTGAAGCTATGAACGGTTATTATATCAGTTATAGTCACATACAGGTCGAAGCGTAATTTACCAGGGTACCAGGAAAATCTCATTAAATCATGATCATGCATTTTTTGACAATATATAAAAAAAAGAGAACAATCGTCGATTTTAATTTGGGAGAAAAATATTCTAAGTAATGAAAGAAGCTAAAAGAAATATCAGAGAGCTAAAAAGGTATAACGTATGTTATTGGCATTTTCCTACAACTTGTCTCAAAAGAATTCTACTTAATACCCCAAACTAAGTGTATAAACAAAATACAAATTGAATCATTTCTGGAAACGGATTTTTATGCTGAGCATGATGGTGATGTCAGTTTTTGAAAAAATCACTCTTAGCAAAAAGTGCCGAAAGTTGTCAAAATTAACCAAGTGACCATTCTTGCCATTTTTCAATTTCAGTTTATTTGATTTTATTTCTACAAACAAGGTCACTTTTGGTCACATTACCGGAAAAATCATACTCTGGACCACATCATGACAGACAATAACTGATAAAGATGACTAAAGGTTTGAAGTGTAAGATTCTAGGCGGTATATCCAAAATATTTTATTCAATCGAGCAGCTTTCGTTCTCCTCGGCAGAAGGAGACATTCTCTCAACAACCTCTTACCAATATTAGTACGATACAATTAATTCTTACATACATTGACTAAATGTAGGTAGGGATGGTGTGAAATGTCATGTGGTAGTGCGATGGGTTGCGTGTTGTGGAGTGTGGGTGGGTGTGACGGTGTGGGATGGGGTGGGTATGAATGCGTTATTGGCCAAACCGGATACTTAAAGATTTAGATTATATAAATGGATATCAGAATGAGATTTTGAATGATATACGTCATGTTAATATAAATAAAACCACCCGGATGCTTGATATAAAACACTACAATATCGGGGCTATACGTAATAACGTTTGATATTTTTGCAATTGTTTTTTGATATATTTTAATGAATATATACACAAATACCGTAGGTTTTCCACATATCAAATACCTTTTGAATATATAGACAGCGCAGTGCTGAAGCTGTCTTAATTTCAATCTCATAAACTGAAGAGATATCTAAATTATAAAGTCGGGGAAGAGAGAATGCATTCTGTAAGTTGTTTTAGTACGTTTATTAATGAAGCTTATCATACTATTTTATCAAAGCAATTTTAGTACTCTGAGCTATAATTTTATGTATAAGTATTCTATCAGGATGAAGTTTTCAAATATTAAGAAAACAAAATGTTATCTTTGTATTTTTGAAAGGTCATGATTTCAATCCTGTAAAATGTCTCCATTATATAATCTTCGTATGTGTGCCACCTGAGACAGTTTCAGCAAATGTTTGATGGTTGTCTTTACAATAATAGAACAGGGCTCTCATCAGATAAAGACAATAAATGAACCTTGGAAATACATTCATGTATCAAGATATTTAAGATCATGAAGATGAACTCCATGATTTTACAGTTGAGGTAAAAAAGACTTAACAAACAAAGTTACGCAAAGAGTATTTAATGTCCTTTTCTAAACTTTGTTTTCTATTTATTTTCAAATTGTGCTTCTCACATATGTGAAGTTTGAATTTCTTAAGTGACAACACTGTATTAAGATTGCATTAAGCAATGATTTATATAACTCGGTGGTTTATTATGTATTTATTCTGTATGAGAAGAATTATCAAGTAGGTAAGAAACCTTTAAAACAACTTAGTTAAACTTTTCGTAATCGAAGGTTCAATGTAATCGATGTTAAATAAAATGTTTTATAAAACTAGTCATGATAGTAAGCGGAATTATCAGGAAACGGGCACAATGAATGTTGTGTTGTGTTTGAATCGAGTTCCGTATAAGTGCATGATTTGCCGATTTGCAACATCTGAAAGTTATCGTTAAATGACAATCAGAAGCATGCAATAGGCATCACACAGATTTATTGCAAATAGATACCTATAAATATTTAAATAGATTAGGCATTTCTACAAATTATTTACTGCCCTGAACTTATTTTGTGAAAAAAAAAATATAAAGAGTCATCTTTATTTAAACAAAGACAGGAGTTATTTCCATTTTAAAGATAGGTAACATAGCAAGTATTTAGTATAATCATTAAGTTCTTTCTTCATGGAATGAGAAGTCAAACAGAGCTTTCAACATTAGATTTTGGCAATTTTGAAAATAAAATTATATTTTAAGGTACAAAATATAAATCAAAACCTCTTGCAGACCGAGTTATTGATTTCTGTCTTCATTACAATGGTAAGGCAACAAATCAAATCCGTGGCAAGTTTTCAAAACTGGTGCCTTTACAGAATCCTCCCGTTCTTGGAAACGAAATGTCAAAATGCTCTCATTCTTTTTGCAAATTAAAGACAAAGAAATATACTACCAAATCAGATAATTACAAGTTTCAAAATGGAACGGGAAGTATTTGTTTACATGTATTTATTCTGAGTATTAATCATTTTGATACACCCTGTATACTTTTTATCATGCGATATAACTTAATCTATGTTATTTATCCTGCTCAAAAAATTTACATCAGAATTGGTTTTATGTTTTAAGAAACAGGATGTTGTCTGTATTTGTAAAAGGTCATGAATGAATGTATTCTCTTGATAATTCTTATAATATATGCCACCTGGGACAGTTTAAGCAAAGTTTTGTAAGTTTCCTTTCAACTTTGAATATACATGATGTATTTAGGTATTAAAAATAATGACAATGTCTTGTTACAGATAGCTATATGATTTCAAATGTCATCATTTTATAAGCAGTGTCATGTTGAGTAGGCAAATATACAAACAAGGTATACAAAGATCCTTAATTGTATATTTTTCAGACTTTACTCTATGCAATAAAATTGATTTCTCAGTAATAGATAGTATATATATTATTGTTAATCTAGGGCTACTCTGAAAGGAAGTACTAACACGAACGAAGCCATTTGTAATCAATTTAGTTAATTCAGTGCATCTTACTGAAAACGTGACACAATTGTTACGGTCGAGTTTTATGACCAAAAAATAGAATATGTTTGATGCTTCAAAGATCTCGGCTGACAATCTCATTAAAATATAAGTTACAGTGATTTTGAAAGGAAAAATAAAAATCATCTGGATTATTTGATATGAGATGTGGGAATAGATTTGACACAAAGGTTATCTTTTTTTTTCTGAAATGAAAGAGGAAGCATGATTTGTCGCTTGATATTTATTATAGAGTGAAATCTGATTTCTGATTTGATACTCGTTACGAGAACAAGAACCACACATATCATTATATTATAACTACACGTCTCGTTCGTGAGGTTTTCTTCTAAACTTAAAAAATATCTTTTCATATTATTCATTGTTATTTTAATATAATTGTTCCAGTATTTTGAATTTGAAAAAGAACCAGCTATTTTGAAAAAGGAAATTATAATTGTTTGCGTAACTATATTTTTGTTAATGACAACCGACGTATTTGCCCAATATTTTCTGATTAATATTCAAAACATTGCATTAATATGATTATTTTATGAGCTATTGTTAACCATGTTTCTAACATAAAATGTCTTTTTTTTATGGTGGCCTCCAATATTACAAGCATCTAAATTGGATGAACGTGCCTTACCTACATTGACCTACACTTGTAACATTTCTGAGCTCGGAATACGTAGAAGTTCAATAATTATTCTCCTTGAAATTAGAGTGAAGATTATCTATACAACATATAATAGTATGTGATTGTATAGTGGCTTGCATGTCTGTGAATCATTTTCTGTTTAAATTTGACTTCATTAATTTATTTATCAGAAAACTGAATATTACTGCTATATTGATTAAAAATCCATTTATTAAAAGCATACCTAGAAAGAGAACTAAGGAGTCATAATTATAATGGTTTTCGTAACTATATTTTTGTTAATGACAACCGACTTATTTGCCCAATATTATCTGATTTATTCAAAACATTGCATCAATATTTTTATCTAATGATACTTTTTGCAACACAAAATAAAAGACAGGCTATAGTATATTCATGATATTGACTATAATTTTCTATATACGTTAATGTTCAAAAACGACCAGCTTCAAATAGATATTTATTATTTTTGATATAAACTAAGTCCGGTGACCGGCGGATATACACTTATGTGATCTCATCGTTAATGAAATTCACTGTGAGGTCACTGTGATCTCCACTTATGTGATCTCGCAGTGACTTTCATTAACGATGAAGCATGTCACCTTAAACAAGTGCTGCTGAAATTCTATTATTACAAAAACGTTCACCAATTTTGCTGCAAATCATAAAGAATAAAAGCATGATAAGTAAAAATAATACATTGCAATTTGTATAATAATAGCAATTCGTAACGATTTCAATTTATTCTGAATACCGCTATCAACATGATTACTGAATTTTGGTTATTAGCAATGATTAGTTGAACTAATTTGTTACTTGTTAACAATAGAAGATATAGTTATCAATATGTATTACATAACACAAAGTTTCCTCAACACCTTGCAAATGGCAAGCATGAAACTGCACAGTTCAAGCAGAATTTCCCCCTGCATGTCATGTGTCACCTGAGATAGGTTCAACAAAATAAAATGTTTGTCACTTTTTTAATTTGGCACTTTAAAGGCATTGCTATCACCAGATAAAGATAACAAAATCAACCTTAAAAGCAAACTACACTGTGACAGATCATATATCAACATATTCAAGGTGACGATGAATAGTTGAATGTGATATTTGACAACATGACTTACAACAAGCCCTGTGTAGAAAGAACTCACATTATATTTCAGCGTACTTGAAATTCAGAGTTAGAGGTGACCTTTTCTTTCTGCCATTTTTATCATGAACATCTATTTGTGATTTTTTTTTTTTCTGATTTTGTGACTATGGAAGTAATTCAAAAGTGTATTGCTACACAAATTGCGTAAAAGTGATAACTTGATTGAAAATCTCCCCCTGACTGAGATTAGTTTTCAACTTACAATAAACAGATAAATCGTAAAAGAGTCAGCACGTGCTTTGCTAGCAACTATTGCATGGTCGTGAAAGGCCATTCCACCCTCCGGCATCATCGTGATCATTAGATAACAGATACACATCAGATGAATCAAATCATCTCACGACTGTTTGTGGTAAACACACATGGTAACTTCTTGAGTACAAAATGACAATTTTGATTTATACAATATTAATACCTGTGCCATTCACATTTCAGCCTACAACAGTCACCATGTCAAAGGTCAAGAGGTCAGGGGTCATTTCAATGTGTAATCATGTAATCTTTTCTCCTTTGTTGTAAGGATATAATACGCTTCGGCGTTGTAAGTGGTTTTAATTTACTTTTAATATCGTATTATTTCAAGATTCTTGTATGCATAGTACTCTTAAATTGTTTGATTTTTATAGAGAGAGATATTATATACATTTTTTATTATGTTGATATTTTATGATAATATTGTTCACAATTGTTTACAAGCAAGCAGTTTTTAAACTGAATAAGACCGTCGAGACTACATGTATTCTTCTCTCATAATAGTGATTGAAAAATATGTCGAAATGTTTTCTTTGTCAAGTGTTAGAATATTACTAAGCGCATATTACAGAACAAAAGGAGAACAACAAGATTAAGTGCTTTATTCTGTATGCACGCTTTACTGAAGTACAGATATATTTCATAAATTACTCAAACTGAACACCCAAGTACCAAACATGTATAAAGTCATGTAAAAATAATATGTCTATAAATTAAGTTTCACTACAACCAACAAAAAACGTGACATAACTCTTAAGGCTGAGATTTTCGAAAATGTCACCTGAAAGAAATAGATTACATTTGATGCTTTAAATAATACACATGGATGTATTAATATAATATAAATTATATTGTCATTGCATTTGAAAGGTAAAGAAAATTATCTTAATTATTATCAAATAAGAGAAATAGGAATAAATTTGACGCAATGTTAATAGGTATGTTAAGTTACGTTATTATTAAGTTAAAATTTTATGAAAATGCATATTATATTTACGTGTATGGAACCATAGGAAAATAAAGCTGATATTTCATAAATAATTCAAACTGAGATCCCTGTGAAAAGAAATGCTAGACACGACTACCAATGACATCTATATATTGTTTTTCAATACAACTAACTATACGTGACATAACTTCTTAATACAGCCTCGAAATCTTGTTTGATTTTTCAGCTATAAAGGTAATCGTTGCTTCAATTTTTGGTGTTGTTTACATCTTTCTGACATTACTAAAAATCAAAAAATATATATGTTCTTTTTTCCTGAGTTGCCATGTACATAGGTCAAGGTCTGAAAGTTTATTTTTGAACCTCCGCAAATCATTTCCCTAGACACATAAATTTTGTTCACAAATTTCACAAAAACAGCAACCTTAGCGTAACTTTTACCAAGTCTGATTTGATATTTATCAAATAAGATAATTAAAGTAACATTTACTAAAACAAAAAAGGCATTGTTAGCGCCATATTTGAAACCTTGTATTTAGACGAGTGCAATCATGTGTATGCTTTCAAACCGTCTCATTTCAAATTTGTTAATCAAAAGGAAATAGGGTGCTGGGATATGTCAAAGCTTGTTAAATAAATCACCTTAAAAATTATATTTAAATATGAATTACAATTTAATGGAAAGGGGAAAATAATTCGGTTCAAGAAGAAGTGATAATGACAAAGTACAGTAAGTATGATAGTCTAAATTGAAGAATTGTTGGTCTTGAAGACTTGTCAATAGCATTGCCCGATTTCTGCAATGAAAAATACAATTTTGCACGATGTGATAATATCTACTAAAATTCCCATCCCGGGATTCACATATGATCCAAAGTGACCAGCTTCATTAGATATTTATTATTCCTGATATAAATTAAGTCCAGTGATCTGCGGGTATACACACTTGAGATTTCACAGTGATTTTAAAGAAGGGTATTTCCCCTTTTAGTGTATTGTTGATAAGTGCTGTTGAAATTATGAATTTATATACATGTACTTATATAGTTTAATATTAAAAAAAAAAAAAAAAAAAAGTATATGGGTTTTCAAAATTTCAAAATTGTCACCATGATGTTTTTCAAGAGCTATATCTGAAAGAAATATTTTCTTATTTTGATTTGATTACACTTTTGATTCCAAGTGTCTTCTGTGGGTGATAATAAGCTCATGATCAGAAATAACATTTGGACAAAAAATGAAAGATATAGATTCCTTGTGAGGAAAGACAGAGATCACACCAAGCTCAACTATCTGATTACAGCGTAGAATTATTTTACTAAAAAATAAATTTACAATATCAATGAGTTCTTTGCTATACAGGGTGTCCCAGAAAGAATTAACTCCTACCTTTGGCGGGTCATAACTTTTACAAAATACAAAGAAATCGAAAACGTTAACTTGAATTCTAATGTACAGGTCATAGATTATCTAGTGTATGAAAATCATGTGATATGGTTTAATGGTTTTGATGATATGCTCGATTGCGTTACAAGTGGTGTAAAAGGCTTCTGTCCAAGTTTCAATATTTATGATCAGACAGATATTTCCTTCAAAACTCAATTTAAACCTTAACTTTTATTTCTCAAAATAAAGAATAAGATGTGGAATGTTCATTAATCACCTTATTATATTCAGGATTAATTGACAGGTACTAAGCAGCATTCTAATTGTTAGCAATCAACTAGAGGGGAGCGTGGCCGAGCGGTTAGAGCACGGGTCTCGTAATACAGAGATTGTGGGTTCGAGCCCCGGGCCGGGCGGTTTTCGTCTTCTTGTTTCCTTGGGCAAGAAACTTTACTCTACTTGCTCCGTGGGCGGGCAGTCACGTAAAGCCGTGGGTCCCCTGTACGAATAGACTCCTTCATGGGGTATGCATGTTATATGCAAGTACTTGTATCATTGATTGATTGATTAAAGAGAATACATATTTCAGGTATATGAAAGTGTGTGTGTTGGGCGTTGAGTTGGGTGAAATGGTGTGTGTGTTTTATTTATTCATTTATTTTGAATTTCATACAATAAAATGTATTTAGTGAATCACCACGTACTTTTAGTACACTTGGAGTGATAAACATAGTACCTATAAATGGTAAATTGACTTATAAGAAGTGTTAACCCTTGTGCTACTGAGCTATTTATTGTAACACATCCTCCGAATGGAGGGGGTGTTGCAACCCCCCGAATAGTTAGGTATGATCTATTATTAATAGATAGGTATGATCTTCCCCTATCCAACGATACTAAGATCATGAAAATCGGCCAAGGCGTTGCGTAATTATGGCGTCAAAAACTACTTTCAGATTGGAAAATCAGGCAAAATTGCATTATGGCAAAACGGTCACTAAAAAGTCAAAATTTGGCTATAAAACTTCCAAATAACGGATTTTCGTCAATTGTTTTGGTAATTAGGAAGGGAAATGGTGATTCTAACATGTCTTGTAAGTTTGAGTCTTATAGCATGTGTAAATTTTTCAAAATGGCGACATAAAAATTTCCGGGATTTCCCCAACCCCCTCCCCCTTCACCCCGACTTTGACGGCCTACCCTCACCCCACCTTAGGTGGTACCCCTCTAGTGTTTTCATCAAAATGACTGCAAAGGCTGTAAAAAAGATTACGCAAATGCATTTGCTCGTTTTCTTTTGCGTTTTTATGAAGCAGGGAAAAACCTTAGACCCCCTCCCTTCAAAATTGTAACTTGGACAGAAGCCTTTTACACCACTTGTAACGCAATCGAGCATATCATTAAAACCATTGAACCATATCACGAGATTTTCATACACAAAATAGTCTATGACCTGTACATTATATTTCAATTTAAATTTTGTGATTGCATTGTATTTTTTCAAAGTTATAACCCGTCAAAGCTAGGAGTTAATTCTTTCTGGGACACCCTGTACATGATCATAAAGATGTTTAATTTTTCACGCAATTATGTCGCCATCCATTGTCATTTTTGAATATATTCTCGTTTTCAAGGCTGATTTTGTTTGCGATAAAAGCGATGCCCTTCAAGCATGTCAAGTGCAATAGTAAAATAATCTGACAAACATTTGGGTAAACAAACATTTGTCTACATCTATATCTCATGAGATTATTACGAAAAAAGTTAAGAACAGGGACGAAATTTAAGAGGTCTATTTCAAGATGCAGGAAAAAAAGGATTTTGCAACTTTAATATGTTATCGACCTTTATATGCTGCCGAAACTCTACTATTATAAAGATGCTAAATATTTTACAAGACTAATTCAAGGATATATGAAAATCGAGATTTTATTGACTGGGACATTTTATTTCCCCTGGTAATGTCAAACCTCTTATTTTGACTAAAGACTCAGTTTATAACACGTCACAAGCTCAAAACAAGGCGTATTTGAACAGGAGCAACGTGTCCAAGTTTCTTCATTGCGAAAAGCACATAAACACCTGTAAGCAGGTCGGTTAAGGGCCCTGTCAACCCTTCATTTTCAGAAAGTGGTTTTGCTCTGTAACTCAGCAAGGAATAATTAAATTTATATAAAAGTATACATTTCTAGAAGTGAATTTGCATACTGAACACGCTGGTCAGGTCATTTTTTGAAATTTTGGCCCTAAGGTCCAAAAAAGGTCCAAAAATCATGTTTTGGACCCCAAAATTTACGGGAAGGCTAACTACACTTTGCTTTGGTAAAATTTTGAACTGTTTTACTTTTTAGAATCTAGAAAGCAATATCTAGGAACGCTTTTTTCAAATTTTTAATTTTTTTCTTCATTTTTGAAATATTGGCAAAAATAGGTCAAAATCCCACTGCTGACACCAAAATTTGTGGCAGGAGTGGGATTTGTTGACATTTTTGGACCAATTTTTGACAATATCTCAAAAACTAAGAAAAAAATCAAATATTTGAAAAAAGCGGTCCTAGATTTTGCTTTCTAGATTCTAAAAAGTAAAATGGTTCGAAATTTCACTAAAGGAAACTTTAGTTAGCTTTCCCGTAAAATTTTGGGCCAAAAAACATGATTTTTGGACCTAGGGCCAAAATGACACATTTTGGTCCAAAAATGACCCCACCATCATGTTCAGTGTGCAAATCCGCTTCTAGAAATATATACTTTTATTTGGATTTAATTATCCGTTGCTGAGTTACAGAGCACAAAATATTTCAGAAAACGAAGGGTTGACAGAGCCCTTAAATTACGATACTTTTTGAACTTTATGCATAAACAATTAAATAAGAACATGAGGGATTTTTTTTTCGAGAAGATACATTTATATTAGGTACCGATACATTGCTTTATTTGCTTTTTTAATTAATCCAGATTCTTTACAATTGTTCTTTAATGTAACTCATCAAAAACCACCATGTTCCTGAATATTTCTTTTTTCCCCCTTTTTATTGGTAATCAAATATAAATGTATCTTGTACAGTGTGGACATGTCGCATCATGATGTCATTGTGAACTATTGATCACCAGTGAAAAGAAATATATCGTCACGCTACTAAAATAGTGGCCTAACTTCCATGGCTGCCATATGACATTTCTATGTACACTCATTCTTCTAATGTGCCAACTTGTCTAACACACTAATGCACTCGCCAAACATAATACATCATTAAAGATGGTTATTGATTTCAATCAATATGATGTAAAGCACAGCACTACCCATTAATCTCTGGAGGATGGT
>JXSR01S018490.1:53230-63891 GCA_000969725.1 Ophiothrix spiculata
CTGAAGTAAGCCCTCATCTATTGTTTACTTAACTGGAATGAGTTTCATAGAAATGTAGAATACAAATGTCACATAAGGCAGCCATGGAAGTAAGGCCATTATTTCATTAGCGTGACGATATTCAATTTTTGGTGTGAAATAGCTTGGTATCATTGTTGTCATGACAGTAGAAACATGTAGGATTTAAAAAACACTGGGTAGTCACACAACCATCACAGAACGATATATTGCAAATTAATAATTCTCTCTCAATTTGAGTCATTTGGTATATTTTTTTACTTTTTTCTTTTTGGATTTCATTACGTTTTTTAAGCTTTATTTTGAGTATTTTCATAACCATCACAGAATGATACTGTATATTGCAGATTAATTCTCTCTCAATTTGAATCATTTTGGTACATTTTTTTTTTACATTTTTCTTTTTGGATTTCACTATGTTTTTTAAGCTTTATTTTGAGCATTTTCATACGTTTTTGTCTACATGGAATCTAGGCTAAGATTAAGAGTTTTTGACAAATGTGGGGAGTCGATATTATTTTTTAGTGTCGCTCCATTACACGATATAATTTTCAGTCCATCTATACATATATGCATACAAGATTGTTTATCAGAACATCTGTGTAACCAATTTAGCATGAGAATATACATCATCAATCTATGATAATAAATCATGCGAAATAAAATCTGGTATACAATACGCCACTTGCTTGAATTTTTTTTTATATTCATCGAAAGATTCACCGCTGCGTGTGCAAAATTCAATTGCAATCATAAATAGTTTATAATTAGTTTTTAAAAAATTTATTTTCTAAAATGATGCTTCCTTCCATTCTTTCTATGCTTTGGATACATACGCTCAACTCTTATGTTAATAATCATGCAGGTATTTAACTTTGTATTATATCTGTTAAATAACAGTCAGTTATTAAAATATAGAATTGGCATGGAATTGACTTATTTTGCCAAAAAATAAAAGAAAAGAAATATCTTAGAATTGTAGTTGAATTGTTTTACCAATGTATTAAGGAAAAAATTGTATTATTTGATAATAGTGATACTTATAAATTTGTTATGAATGGTCTGATCCTTATTATCAAATCAAATTGTATCATTCTTCTTTTGATTTTAATGTAGTTTTCTATACTAACCATTCTTGAGTTCATTAGTGTGCTTTTGATAAAAAAAAATGAGGTTTTTTTTAAAAGTACAGCATCCTGGCATGGTATAGCCCCAATCCGTTGATTTTGTATTGTAAATATCTCTGTGATTATTATATAGTTCCTTATGACTAATCCAGTTATAAAAATCCACTTACGTGAACGTTTCGGCGAACGCTGTTGCCTTTATCAACACTGTGATGAGACTGACACTGTTTGATGTCTCTTGGCGACGATGTTGGTGTTGCCAGTTGACTTCACTTCCGGTGTTTTATGCAGTATATCATCATAAATGTGAAGAAATAAGACAGCAGGGGAGCACCACCATGAAAAGAGATTACAGACAATATTTTCTAAATCACATTTATGATGAGATACTGCATAAAACACCGGAAGTGAAGTCAACTGGCAACACCAACATCGTCGCCAAGAGACATCAAACAGTGTCAGTCTCATTACAGTGTTGATAAAGTCAACAGCGTTTGCCGAAACGTTCACGTATTTATTATTTTATTTTCATTACTGGATTAGTCATAAGGAGCTATAAAATAATTTATCCTACACTCTAAAAAATGACCGTATTTTTACGGTAGAAAACCAGTATTTTTTAACGGTGAAATCCCGTAAGAAAATATTTACGGACGTAATGTAAATTTAACGGCAAGTATCAGTTATTTAATGCAATGACCGTCTTTTTACGGGATTTTACCGTAAATTAATAGCAAAAAAGACAATTTGACATCACAGAAAATATATACTAAATATAAAATATATCTGTAGTTATTGTACTAAGGCTATACATTTTCCCTTGGTGTGGCAATCTGCAAACATGCCTTGTTCTTGAGAATGGCTAGGGATGCTTATTTTGACACTAAAAATCATCCGATTTTAGGTTGAAAACTGTTGTCAAAATCCACCTACGCTTTGAAACAGGTAGGAAAGGTCCATTAAAGAATATAATTTAACGGTAAAATACAGTAAAAAAAACCAGCCACATGTAAAAATACAGTAAAATACCGTATAATAATTTACGGCAAAGTTGTACATTTTACGGTAAAGTGTTGGCAACCGAATTGCCAGTGATTTTACCGTAAAATTTACGGGGAATTTCTTAGAGTGTACCAATCCTGATGAATCTATTCAAATGATATCTCTGTGATTGTATTGTACATTAGTGGTGTTGCAATGTGATCAAGGCATTGTAGAGCGCACTTATAACTCATTTACCGTCGATGTATAGTCTTCATTTCCAAAAGTCATACACTCTTCGAAAGCCAGGATCAAATATGAGCTTATCCTGATTACGGATCAAAAATATGATCCCAAAAAGGATCAGATTGATCGAAAAAGGATTAATTTGATCCGAAAAGGATCAGATGTGGTCCATTTCTGGATCATATTTTGATTCGGAATCAGGATAAGCTCATATTTGATCCTGGCTTTCTAAGAGTGTATGACCAACCGTGATGATGAAGGATTTGAAGAACTTTGGTTTGGTAATACTGACATTTTGTCGTCGCACTCTGATTGCTACCTTCTTGCAATAACGCCAATCTTACGAAAAAAAAAGTTTCCTCAACCTCTTACGAATGTCAAGCACGATGCAATACAGCTTAAGCATGTTAAGTAGGAATAGACCTCTTAAGTTTCTCCTGCTTACCTCTTAAATTTCTCCTGCGTGTTAAGCTTCTTTATAATATGTGTCATATGAGATAGTTGTAAGCAAATGTTTGTCACTATGCCACTTTAAGGGCACCGCTTTCATCAGATAAGGTTAGTAAAACTAACCTTGAAAGCAAGCAACACCGTCAGAGATCATGTATCAAGATATTCAAGATGACGATGGATGGTTAAAGGTGCCTTTGTAATCTGACAACATAAAAACAAACTCTTTATCAGGATGAAAAACAACCTATCTAATTTCGTCCATTTTGTTTTTGTTTAAAGGTATGTTCTACACCGTAATCAAAATTGTTGAGTCACATTTATGTCCGTGGAGCACTTACTTTGACTGTGGCTTCAACTTACAAAGTGACAAATTCGTAGCAAGTTGTATTTGAGTAGGTGCAACCTGATCCGAGTTTCTTTATTGAGAAAAATACATGAACACCTGTTATCAGACCGGTTACATTTTGATACTTTTTGGTCCATTACCCGTCTACTGCGATAGATTTGCACACTAATAACTTAGTATCTGGGCATGCCGCGTTTGACTCGATTTAACTTTATAAAACAAATTTTCAGCTATTCAGTTAGCCAAGGATACATTTTACAGATCACTGATTTTCCTGTTTTAAAATGCTTTATTAGTGTTCCCATAGCTCTGCAATGGAAACATTAAGAAAAGAGGATCAATATTTGATAAGTTATTTGTGTGCAAATCTATCGAGAGTCGACGAGTAATGCCTACAGATAAACAATGTAAAAAGAACCTTCTTTTTTCAGATGGAGATGACACACCCATTTATTACACAATGTAACATTGCTTTCTTATAGTTCTTTGTTCTTAGTTTTCCGGATGATATTTTTCCCATTTTGTCCCATTCAATTGCAATGTTCCGGATTATATTTTCCCCATTTTGTCCCATTCAATGACAATGTTCCATTCATTTCTTAAGAACGGCACAGTACAACAGTTATTGACCGTGCCTTCCACGACTGAGAGTTTCATTTTCCGACAAACAGCAGTGCTGATATATTTTTTTCTGTCTGGCTCCATTACACATATGAGTATATGAAAAGTGCTCTAACGAAAGTCGCTGAGTGTAGCAAATTTCACAATTGAGTTGATTACATATTTTAATTGGTCAAATTCTCAGCTTTTTGTTTCTTCATTTTCCATTTAGAGATCAAAATCCGTGGCAGTCCACAGAATATCTAGAAAATGAATATAATAATCAGACGCAAATCGAGTTTGAAGTTGTTAGATAATAAAAATGTATAATAACAAGCTATGATCAATTAACCGTGAATAATAATTATTACACTGTTTGGCATATATAACTTCCGAAACGTTTCATGTAGTTATAAAACAATGCTTTCTACATCAAAAAAATAAACGAAAAATGTGCCTCGACAGTGTACGGTCCAAGTGCCCAAAATGGCAACAATGCCCAAATAGGAAATGTTATGCCAAATTGGGCAATCTCAAATCCAAAACAATCCCGTAATGCACCGTTTCATTTGAATTATTTTACTGTTTGTTTGTTGATTTAAAGCTATTTGTTAATCAAAATATGTCACGTTTTTAACGTAAGTGGGTAAGAAGTACATTTTATTGTAATATACGAAAGAAAACAATATGTTTTATTTTTTGAATCAAAAGATTATGAAAACCATTAAATTTGAATCTTGAATTTAAATATTAACCACACGGTCAAATTTGATACCACACGGTCAAAACTTTGTAAATGATATGAATAATGATTGGTGTAAGTAAAAACATTCCCCGACCTAGAATGAAGTTCCGACTAAAGAAAAACCATTAAAATTGTCGAATTCGGAAGAGTTTCAAAAATACATATTGCTCAATTAGGAATAACATTGCCCATTTAAATATGAAACAAAACATCACGTTGCATCCAAACGCGGTATCAAAATGTGAACTTTGGTATTGTAATCAAAAAAGATCAAAATAAAATGATCCTAAAAAAGGATCAAAAATGATCCTGATGAATTTGATCCATTTGTATATATTGATCCGCAAAAGGATCAAAAGTGATCCTTAAAGGATCAAAAGTGGTCCTTAAAGGATCAAAATAAAATGATCCCGAAAACTACTCGTATATTTGATCCCGGCCTTCTAAGAGTGTGGTTAGTATCAAAATGATACATTAATTTTGACAAATCACAAGACACTTTACCGACAACAATTATCATTGTGACAACCCCAACAACCACTGATTCTGACAATATAAGTACAACAAAATTCCGTTTTGAATGCAGTACGTATTACCGTTATTTTACGGCCGATTTCTTACAGTGTAAATACAATTTTAAAATTTTGCCCAATTCACCTTTAAAAGCGAAATAGTCAATGATAGATTATTTATGCATTTTCCCTATTGCATAAATTTTGAAATGAATGTCAACATACTAATTGCAGTTATATTTTCATTTCATTAAGTTGATTATTCGACCAAAAAAAAAAGGTTTAAGGTTTTGTGCTGCGTAGTCATATATATAGTAAAAAACTTTTCGATAAATCAAGGATCTGGGATCACATCCCAATGGGGAAGTGACATATTTTAATTGCTTCTTTGTCATCAGGTTTATTTGTAAAAAAAAACCTGATGTCGGGGTATCTGTAATTGTTGTCGCAAAGTAAAAAAATAAATACAATGCGCGAAACCAATCTCTAGTTGAAAGATTTTGCGAAGAGCACGACATGCCGATAAATCAATGTCATAAGATTTGAGGAGTTTTTATATAATGGTTTTGGAATATTACCTTTTGAAAAAACAACCACTTACACTGCAGTAACGATAGCATTAAGACATTTAAATGTTCCCTAAACATCCACGTCAAATACGAAACTGTTCACCGTAAGTGGGACTAGACATCTCGATTTTTCTGCGTGTTATCTTCTTTATATGTCACATGAGATGTGAGCAAATGTTTTGTCAATTTCTTTTACTATGGCACTTCAAAGGCATCGCTTTTACAGCAAAATCAACCTTGAAAACAAACCACATCGTAAAACAACTAATGTATCAATGATACTGATCAAACGATAACGACGGATCGCTATAAGTAACTGCACTCTTAAAATTATCGTACTCTTGTTGAGTAAAAACTTACTTAACGGTCACAGCTCATTTTGTTGAGTAAAAATCGTACTCAACGTTGGGTAAACTTTGCTCAACGTTGTGTAAGATGTGCTCAACATTGAGTAATATTGACTTAACCGAGTAAGATTGTACTCAATGTTGAGTAAAATTTTACTCAACAATGAGCTGTGACCTTTTTACTCAACAAAGAGTAAAATAATTTTTAGAGTGTGTGTGTAACAGCATGAAAACAACATCCAGGATTAGAAAAGAACTTACATATTTTGTCCATTTTAAGAACAATCCTATAGAAGTCAAAACATTTCAGTTTAGAGTGATCTTATGTTTCCCCACAACCCATTTAAGATATCCTTCCCTTTCCCCAAAATGTTATCAGTTTTATTTTTTATTTTTTGATTCATTAAAAAGTAGCAACGCGTGTTTTCTCAGCAACTGTTGCATAGTCTTGAGAGGACATTAAACCCTTCAACATTATCGTGATCATCAGATGAAATCAGATGAATCGAAGTATCACGGATGTAATCACACATTGCAACTTTTGGGATGATTAATGGCAAATTTGATGTACACGCTGTTTAATTAACTGTTTTCAGGCAGTTTGTTTTCTTACTTTGTTCTAATTCTAAGAAGATTCATCTCTTATGGTTGCATTTTATTTGTTTACTTACTATGGCGTAGTGACTCTACCTTCTTCTTGTATGCATTATGTAAGCTAATATTATATCGGGGTTTTTTTTCAGAATATATGTGTACGTTCATCCCTATACAGCCGTAAATGCAGCAAACTTCATTTTGTGCTACAGATGGAAATAATGCCAAGGTCGAATGTCGAAATAGACGGCCATATTCATAATCCTTATGTTTACTTCAAAACAAATGCGAAATATCATTTTAAGAAAACAATATTTTGCAATATATATCCTGGTGACAATCAACAGAAAATATAGGGCTTACTTATCTTTGAATGCGTTTTTCTTAACTTGATAAACTCTGACGGATCATAACTTGGCTTCTGGAAATCATTAAATGTGTCATTTTAGGCTGCATTTAGGCGGGGTCAAATCAAATTGGACCTAAAAATCACGTGTTTGACCCATTTTTGTTGCCCCCTTCCCAGTACATGAGAAAATTGATCACATTCGGAGTTCCATTTCACACCCAACAAGATTACCTATCAAATCTGACCAAAAGCAACATAAGTTTCCAGATATGTTCATCAAAAATTGACCTTTACGTAAAAAGTGGTAACAATATTTTTATTCCAACTATATGAGCAACCGTGTCAAACTAGCAAACAGCACTGCTACCTTTACCATACCGGTGTAGTAGGATGTTAGTCCCCCGTACTTATTGTCCGGGTTGTACAGTAAAGTCAGTCCAGAATAGAACCGCCGATTACGGGCGCTTAACTGCCTGTTGAGTTTGAGCTGCCCTAATGCTTTAGTTTTTTAATTTACAGAAACTTCTGAAAAATGATTTTTTTTACATTGAAATTCAAAGAAACAAAATATGTTAGCAGATATCAGTGAAAAATATTTCTCGTAAATTTTACGGGAAAATACCTGGCAATTCTATTGCCAACATACATGTACTTTACCGTAATTATTACAGGTTCCCGTAAATTTTGATACAGTGAGCAAAATGTCTCCATTAATAAGTATTTCATTATTATGCCCTGAGAGGGATTCGATCCTGAATACTAGGACCTCTTGATACCTTGTACAGCGCGCTAATCGATTTAGCCACGCGGACTCGTGATGAGTGAATTGGTAATTTTAAATACTTATTGATCAACAAATGGATTAGATTAACCGTTCACGTAAAAGCCGTTTTTATGTAAGGTCAAAATTTAAAAAAAAAACTGTCCCAAAGGAATTGAACTATTGCTCAAATTTGCACATTATAAGTACAATAACAATAACATTGTTAATATGAAATTTAAAAAGTTATGAACGGCGCCCTCAAAACTACTTAATAGTGCTAAAACTATTTACTACTCATACGCGAATTGTTAGTACATGTTTGTATAGAAAGTAAAGCATTAAAGTTAGATATGTTAAAAAATTGTAGCTATGTTGTTGCAAATGAATAGCCCGCAAAAGTACTTTTATATCCCTCGGTAATGTCTAGCCTTTTATTGACTGAAGCCTGTTAGCAAGTCACAAGTTAATAGCGGGTGTGAAGAGGTGCAACGTGACCTGCGTGTTTTAATTTTGTACTTAGAAAAACACATAAACACACCCATAATAAGCCCGATGAAGTTTTGATACTTTTGTATTGTAAGAACATTTCTTTCGACATGTTCGAGGAGACACATCCTTTATTTAGTATATGATACATTTCTTTCTTAACTCTTTTTAATTAGCCCCAATTATTCAGGATTGATCTTTGTTTTTTACTCAATCTACACTGAAATATCATGCTAGCGTGCCTTTTTAACAAGACTAAGGGTCAAAATATAGTTCTTTTGAGCTATCAAACATTTGGTGCAACAAGTCTTTGTTATCTTATAATCTGATATATATAGTTCCAATGTATTTTCTTATTAATAACGGAGGCTTGGTGATGAAAAATCAATACACACAAAATTGTCTTTGATGTCAAATGTTTGGTGATTTTCAACACCAAGCATCCGTTATTGATTAGAAGATGCATTGGAATTAATGTAATAACAAAGACTTGTTGCACCAAATGTTTGATAGCTCAAAAGAACTATGTTTTGACCCTAAACGTCTCATTTTCAGACAAGCACCATGCATTGTCTCGCTCCATTACACGATATAATTTTAAAGTACATCCATTATTTATTACCTCTGCATACAAAGTTGTTTCTTGGAACCCTATGTAGCTATATTAAAATTGAGCTTAATGTTGGATATATTTTCGTCGATGATATTAATATCATATGAAATGAAAACACAAACACCGGATATTTGAAATTAATTATTTATCCGAATCAGCACAATATAAAAGAAGGCAAAAGATTCTAGATTAAACAATCAGACTCTGATACGATCCATAGCATATTCCTTGTATTCTGCAACATTGTGAACTGGTGTTTTTGCATTGTGTAAGAAACTATATAGCATTGATTGATTAGGATTGATTTAGACCAAATCACTGCATATTAATATATTTTGTGCATGAATCTTTAATAATTTTTGGTATTATTTTGGTTTAACTTTGTTGCTATTATATGAACAAACCTAGAACATAAGTTCATTTGAAGTTTTAACAAGATTTGGTACGTAGTTATGATTCGAAAGCTATGAACTATTTTATTTCCCCCGTATGCTCATGCGTGTACTTTAAGGTTTACAGTGTATATCGTAATATTTACTTCTGTTTGCGCAAAACTCAAAATGTAGTCATTGTTAATGAAGTTAATTGAAGGGTTTGATTTTTCAAAACGACGTTTTAAAATCTTGCTACATTTGAATTTTGATGAAATTATTTTACAATATCGTTATTAGGGAAACTAGCTTTATTAGATAATCATGATACTTGTAAACTTGATATATATTGCCACATTATCAAGTCATATTGTGCCTTTGTTTTTAGTTGAAGTAGCACCATGCATGCATTGTTTTTCTTTACTTACCATACAAAGTTTTGTACTTTCAATAAAAATGATCATTTACAAAATACCACAGCACATTTTTCGTACGCTAATCAAAAGTAATGATAGCAGCAATTAAAAACAATGTAGATTATTCATGAGATTTCCCTATTGCACAAATTTCGTCAATGAATGTCGATATGTTTCATTGCAGTAATGTTTTCATTTCATTAACTTGATAATTGGACCAAAAGATTAGAAGATTGGTTTTGCGCTTCATAGTTATTTTAAATTGTAATATCAAAATGAAAAAATAAGATAACATTAACCTTTTCACAATCATGAAAATATCAAACACGAGACTTGTCTACATTAATAGGATTAATAGACCTCGTATTTTCCCTACGTTTTAATATTATTGCTGGGAAAAAAAAGTTGTGGGAAAATGTTTGTCAGCTTCCTGAAAAGAAGCACTTTCTAGGCACAACTTCAATCAGATATTCAGGGCAGTAAAATTAACCTTGAAAACAAGCCACATATAGAGTGAAGGATCTTTTATCAAGATGTTCGAGATGACGATAGATAGTAAAAGGTGACTGTTTAATTTGACAACATAATATTGCACTAGTAAACTCTTTCCTTAATCAAAATTTAAAGTTAGGAAAGAACTCATACCAATATAGTATGCATCATAGATTATTCAAGTGATTGTAGATTTTTCATGTTATGCAGGATGATTTGCCAAAATAAGCGGAAAGTCGCGAATGAAGATTTTGAATAAATGGCTTTTCAGTAAAAATATGGTGAAAAGGTCAAAAAACGCATCCATGCATAAGTGTTTAACTATACGTCTAATTTCGAAGGTCAATAATGCCGGGAAGTGCAATTTATTAATCACGGTTAATTGTTCATATTTTGTTATCGTGCATTACAGTAATCAGTATTTTTTAAATCGATTTGCAGCTAATTTCTATTGCCAGGTTTTCAATGGACTGCCTTGTATTTTGATCTTTCAATGGAGAATGGAGGAAGAAAGTGTAACAAAATTTATATATCATTCGAAAGCTGAGATTAAAGAGAATTAAAATATGCCATAAACTCGATTTTGAAATTCATGACTTTCCGTTCGTTTTTCCAGAGCACCCCTCACACTCT
>JXSR01S018491.1:0-12031 GCA_000969725.1 Ophiothrix spiculata
AGCATGTTTTATAGTGGAGATATGGCCGTTTTAATTTCCCCTACCCCATTGTAATTTACAGATTTGTGTCATTTTGCGTCATTTTTGGTCAGTTTCTAAAAACGGCTGTAAAAAAAAATGATACTACAATTTGACTCTACTACCTACCTAGCAGTAAACTAGAAGGTCCATACTAACTCCCTATGGTGTCAAACCTTTTCTGTAGTGAGGGTTGAACGAACTCATTTTTTACAGGTTGCTGCTCCTAGTCTATTACTGCAAGCGATGACTTCATGGCAACAATGTACTTATCTTACCTTTGCTGACAACTTTTATTATAGTTTGTTCACATCAGTCATATCAATCAAACTTTAGTTCAATATCTAAATCAAACAAACATCAAAGCACAGCAAATGGTATATAAATATGAGAGCATCAAGACCAAGACCTGAAGTGGTGCTTTGAAAACAAAACAAAAAGAAACAAACAAACAAAAACGAAAACAAAACAAAATTAAAACAGAACAAAAATGCGCATTTCTTCTAACACTTCTACATTTTTGTATTATAAGTCCCATTTGTTTTGCTTTTAACTTCAGTTGTGATACGTCAGACCCTACATCTGACAAAAGCTGGACAACGTTTGTACTCCACGGCGTTAGCGTTGAACTTTATTTATATAATCCTTTCAACTATGGTGGTGGGGTATAGAGTTGATATCAATACAATCAAAAGTTGTGTTCATACGAAGTGTAATCATCGATGACAACGAATCATCGATGATTAAATATTGACCTTAAGTCAACGACGCGCGTTCACACTTAGCGTTGTCATCGATAATTATTTGCTAGCAGAATAATCATCAATGATAAATGTTGGATATAATTTCACGTCTCGCTAGATGCCAGTATGTACAAATTGTTCTCAGTTCTGAAATCATGTCAAAAGAAGCAAATTGGGAGGCTATAAGAATACATAACAAACGAAAAAGAGAAAATATATAAGAATAAGGTAGGCTATAGCCTTTATCATACTTAATCAGTCGTCATGTTGTATGATACTAATAGGAAAAACTATCGAACTAAAAAAAAAAAATATCCATAATAAATGGTCTAATCTTAAACATAATCTGTCATTTCAAAATCATAATATAATTTCCCGACATAACACATAAAAATTCTCAATTTGTTGATAAAATATTTAATAGCCAGTAGCCACGCTGTTATGTAAAAATGATTTTAAAATACAAGTAAACAACTTGACATCAGCAAATGAGATACAGCTGTTACATGTACATTGTACAGTAGGCCCAGAGAGATATAGGGTAAATACACAGGTTCATGCATCAATAGTCACGCTTATCTTCGATGTCGTTGACAAACAATTCAGACGGACCTAAACCTCGATGACTAGTCGTTGATAACGCGTAAACCATAAGATTGCTTGTGGTTTATAACTTGAAGTTTCGTCGAAGTTACCTTGTCAACGATTGCATTCAGACGGTCATAAACCACAAGTTAATCATCGATGACTAATTCTTCGATGATATCAACGGCTAGTCAACGATCATCTGAACAAGGCTTTTATATATATATATATAGTTGATCAAAATGATATTTGAACAACGAGAATTTAATGTAAATTAAAATAGAAAAATATGTTGAAAATGTGGTAGAGTTACGCAATCTGTTGTTTTGTAATCAAATAGATCATAATTCGTTTTGAGAAGAACATTGAGGGTTGTAACATTTCCTTTTATCTATTGAAAAGTAAAAAAAAACCTTCAAATTTTGATAGAAGTTATGTTACTCTTTGCTTTTTGCAAAGTGTGCACATGGAGGCTTTATGTGGTTTTAGTAAAATTCAATTTGGAGTATTTGTTTTACCATTACTTAATCATTGTTATCTAAGAATTTTGTTTGAGGTGATTGTTTATGACCTTTTCCTATAATACCATTAATTTCTTTCCATGTTTTCTTCATATCGTTTTTGGATTTTTCGAATTTCGTGAACAGATACATACGCTTTGATTTTCGTATGAGCATATTAAGTTTGCTCTTGTATATTTTGAATCTATGTAAATTGGTTTCACTTGGATTCTTAATATAGCTGTTAACTGTTTACTCAGAAAAGTGCAAAATAATTTTACACATTTTGCTTTTTTGGTCGTATTTGACTCATTTATGTCTAACCCCAATTTGAATTGAAAATAAACCTCCTTGAGATATATGCTTTTGTATAGTATCTTGAAAGATTTATTAGCGATATTTCAGTCCCGGAAATTTCAATTCATCCTAGCGTGAGTCTATTATTGAGAACAATAGACTCACGTACCGTGGGAATGAATAGTAACTTACCGGACTGAAATATCGCTGTTACTGTGTTAGTATGCTTAATATTGCTTATAGCCTGTCTACATGTAGGGCTAATGCTATATCGGGCCGTATTGCATCAGCCATGGGTGTCTTCAGCTTTGCCCTTAAAATGCCTCCATAAATCTCATATAAGCAAATGCTCAAGGTCTTGGAATCGTTAATGAAACCTGTTTAAAATATATCAGTTCGTAGGAACTCGTAATTCATGGACCGTATCATAATTCAGTGACCGTCATCGAATTTACAGTGTTACGTACTTCCGGATCATGTGAGAGTATCGTATTTAAGTGACCATCCCTGAATTATCAGACTTTTCGCCGAAAATGCGTGATAGTTGTTACTTCTTATACCTCTTGCTCCTGAAGGGTTTGTGTACTGTATTATGTAAAAACAGAAAATCTGACCCTTCCATAAAGATTCTGCTACTCTGTGCTTTCAGTTTTTTTATGGATTTTCTGTCTTTTCTTTCTTTGCTCTTCTCTGCTACTTCTTCTTTTCTTCTTCTTGTTGTTTTTACATTTTTTTAAGGTTTTGCCTTTTAGGATTATCATGAAAAGGTCATTATACATTGACCGCGATGCAAGCCCGTCCCAAGAGGGGTGTGGGGGTGTGGGGCTGACAGTAGACACCCCATCCAAATCATCGGTTCTGTCGGCAAAATTGTGCTACTGTCGCCAAAAAAGAAGGGGGAAGAAAAAGGGGAGGGGAAGAAAGGGTAAAAAGATGGAAAAGAAATAAGAGAAAAAGAAAAAGGAGAAAAAAGGAAAGAAAAATTGAAGGGAAGGAAGAGAATGAAACGAAAAAAGACAGCTTATGTTGACCTGCTAAGGAAAACGGTCTTTTGTCAGCAAACTGTATTTTCAAGCACAGACTTCTTCCGACACGTTCAGCATGCTAAGTATTAAGCTCTTCAAAACTGTCAGCATCAGCTCAGAGTCGGCACATTAGTCAAAATTGGTAAATTTTAAAGCAAGCTTTAGAATGCACCATGTGGCGTGAACAAAGTTAAAAATTTCAAATTTTGAGGCGGAACATATCCCCCAGGCACTCCTTTCATATATGTTCAGTCCACTGTTCGATGCAAGTCTCTGGAGTGCACTCTTAAAAAGAAGGATCAAATTGAGCTTACCCATTACTTTCCGGATCAATTTTGGTCCAAATTCTCCTCAAATCTCTTCGGATCAAACGCACTCTTTTTTGATCCAAAACGGATCAAATTTGAGGAGAATTTGGATCAAATTGATCTGGAAAAAGGGTAAGCTCGTATTTGATACTTAATCATGTTAATCGGATCAATTTGATCCTTCCTTTTTAAGAGTGTGCCTTGCCCACATTTTATGAGCGGGGCGTCATCTAGCATGTCTAGCAAAAACTTGGCGTGAAAATCGCATGAATAGTGTTTCCAAATTCCAAAATGTTCTAACTACTCAGGATACCCCACAGACACCCCTTCATATGTTTTGTTCTCTGTTAAGTCACTTGCCTACATTTGATGGCAAACATTGCTAACTTGAGGCATCAGGTATGCACCAAATCGCGTGAATAGCGTTTCCGAATTTCTAAATATTCTATCAATCAGTGGGCACATCCCCTCAGACACCCCCTTCATAGGTTTTGTTCCTTGTTAAATACAAGTCATTTGCCTTCATTTGATGGCAAAAAGTGCTAACTTGACACTTCAGCTAGCAAAAAGTATGCACCAAATTGCGTGAATAGTGTTTACAAATTCCAAAATGTTCTACTGATCGGAAGTGGCACATCCCCCTGAGACGTATCTCTTCAAGTAGAGTTTTGAAATTCCATTTTTTAACTTCTGGAGGGGGGGGGGGCACATGTTCCTAAGACACCCTTCCCTACACATTAGGCATCAAGTAACAAAATCTGTGCACCAAATCGAGTGATTTCTTTTTTGAAATTTCAAAATTGTCTAACTCGTGAGGGGACATATCCCCCTCAGACACCTCATTTCTTGTAGGAGAAATTGTGCGATATATGCCTACTCTCATTTTCGTTGTCGGCAAAATACTTGGGCTTGTCGGCAAAAATACCTCCACACCCCGAATCTGGGAACGCTCCTGTCACTAAGTCCTGGAAATAAATCTGCTGCTCTGTCGTACAGGCAGGCCTCATCGTGAATTCGTCAGTGACAAATAATACACTCTAAAAATAGTCAAAAATCATTTAAATATGACTTTAATATGAATTAATTCAATATATTGTTAAATTCAACTGCGGTAGTTTGAATCTTTGCGGTCGTTGTGTACGCCCCATGGTTCCAGGGGACAGTTCGGTATTCCGACAGATTATTGGTCCGACATTTTTTTTCTCTAACAGTTTCTTTCTCTGAGAGGTCATTTGCCTGAAATACATTTGAATGGAAGTTTTTAATTCCAGCAGTTTATTTATTCGACAGGTTTTTGTTCCAAGCAAATATAATCCGACAGCTAATTATTCCGAAATGCCATTGTTCCGACAGTTCAATATTACGACAGGTAATTGATCCGACGTTTTTTTTCTCCGACAATTCGGAGCATCAACCTGCAGAAAAAACTGTCGGAACCAAAAACCCGTTGGATCAATAATTGATTCAATAAATAAATAAATAAATAAAAATACGCGAATCACCAATGCTCATAGAAAACATAATGGATGAAGATGAATGATACCGACCGATTGCTTCAACTTTTTGTTCAAACGTTTTCTGATTTTGGTATAGTACCAAACTGTTATGCTTATTATACTTTTTTCATATCCCATGTAAAATTTTACGGCTGAAGCGCGTTTTCTGTTCAAGATAGTAATAAAAATGTGTCAAAACCATAATCAATTTATACAACAAATAAATGATAAGCAGCTATGAACTACAAAATGACTCATAAAATCAAAACGATTGGGTCAATTCAACTGAAATTTGAAAATTTGAACAATCAGAAGCTCAATTGGACAAGTTATGAGTATATAATACATTATCCCCGGGCATTATCCGTTTTCTCCGACAGGTATTTTCTCCAACAGTTTGTTTTTTTTCTACGACAGTTTTCTTCTCCGTCAGGTCGATATTCCGAATTGTCGGAGAAACGACCTGTAAAAAAACTGTCGGGGTAAAAAAACTGTCGGAGAGAAAAACTGTTGTAGTAATTACCTGTCGAAATACCGGTGTAATGAGACTGAGTGTCCCTTATAACCAGGACGGAATAAGTCGCAATCGATGATTTATTGATCGCACATGTACAAGTATGTTATATACAATTTAACAGTCACACGGACGCTGTATTTCATTACACCGGCCTGCTCCCCGGTTCCAGACAGGAGTAGGCTACTTTTCAAGGAAAGTGGCATTCGTGGCATTCGGAAAATAATTAATTGGTGAATATTGCAAAGATTCGTATTTTTTAATTGAAACTTGGTGTACGAGAAAAATTTGGAGAACATTTTCTGGACTTTCGCTCACATTTCACAGCTACTGATTTTTTTACTTTTATTCAGGAAACGTTGTCATTTCCCCTTAAAAAGGAGGAATAAAACTTTGGTCATTTTATGGGAAATATAGTGGGAAATTAGCTGATATTGTGATGAAAATGTGTTTTGGGTCCATTTCTAGATTATGTATTGAGAAAGGGGACTGCTAAAATAATTCCCCGTGAAATAGGGGATCATTTTCATATCTGGATCATATGCTATACATGTAAAAAATTACTCACTTAAATGAAAAAAAATCTTAAAAGGATTGTAATTTTAATTGAGGACAACCATCGCTCGCTTCGACAGTCTACTCCCAAACACATCATAAGCACGTCAGTGGGCCCACAACAAAGCGTTGGTTATTGTAGGCATATGACCGTGATAACCACAGTTAGCAAAATCGCCCGGCTATAGCGTGTATAGCGTGTATTTTAGCGACTGCGAATTTCTACAGCACCATTGCCAAAATGTGCTTGCATAGAATTTTAATTTTCTCAGATAGATTTTAAGATAAAGTGTGAGAGAGTTTACTACTGCACTTACTTCAGTGCCGATGTGTTTTATTTTGTGCCGATTTACAAAAACGTGTTTGAGTCACTGAATTCGCGGACCTGAGTACGTGAAATAACGTACTCGAGTACGATATTTCAATGACGGTCACTGAATTATGATACGGTCCGTGAATTACGAGTTCCTACGAACTGATATAATCACTAACCTGATATTTTGAGTCAATCCTCACATGCAAAAAATGAGATAATTCTAGGGTTATGCTTCAGCGAGATGATTCAAACAGGCTTCGGTGAAATCCTGTCTACCTTTTACCCATCATGCATTACAAAACTCACTGCGATGTGCGTTTATTTACTAGCTAGAGTTCCGATCATTATGCTTTAAAAGCTTTATGCAAGCTATTCGCGTAATCACTCTTCACATGTCGGGGACAGGCCCGTAATCGAAAGGGAACCCCACCTAAGAAAGGGGTAAATGTACTGAGAACGCACCTGTTGATCACTTCACAGCTTTACCACTCAGCGGGGGACTGACAAAATCGATGTCTGACCCGATTCTGTGTAAGAATAATTGTACCCCGCAACAATATCCTGCTACGAAGTACCCCGTTTTTCCGCCCTTTTTTTTTTTTTTTTGCTGTGTAGTGGTCACAAGGCTTACAAACTCCACAAAGCGAGAAATTATTCGTTCAACCTTGGTGTCCTCCACGTTTATATTGACTCCTTTTGTCCCTATTCAATTATAATGCGCTTGAGATAGTAGAAAGAACATGAAAGACATCGTCAAATATTGATATATTGATCAGGTAAAAGAGCTACATTTCCTATACTATAACATGTGTTTTTATTCATTTTTTAGTGTGCTTCTCTTAAAGAAATGAAAAATCATAGAATTTGTAAAGTTGAATATATGAAAATTTGCCGTCGACAAGCAGGCCGCATTTGAGGCAAAATATCGCTAGGTGCAAGCATTTTCATGCACGAAGGACTTGAAAATTTTGTCACGTATTTTGACCTATTTTTACTGACTTCTATGCCATAATTTCTCAAAAGCGGCCTAGCACATAAATAATAAATTATTTTAAATTTCAGTTCATAAAAATGCGTTGAGTAGTCTGTCCAATATAAAGAAACTAATCATTCTTGTTTGTGATTGGCTAATACAGAATCTGTCAGAATCAGTGTGGGTGACTTGACATGCTTGAGTAAATCCGAAGTTAAGGTTTGGACATCTGAATTTTGTCCACCTGTAAGTGTTGTGTGGTGTATTATTGTTAAATTGTTATTGTTAAATCGTATTTAATAGGACATTACCATTATTACCTTTATCAGTATTCACAAAAAATTGCAAGTTGGCGACTTTGGGCTGATTTTTAGCTGATTAAATAATCATGTTTCGTCAATTTGCTGATAAGGTTACATGCCAACTTCAAGCAAAGATTTAATTGCAATATATCGAGATACATCATCCTTTTAAAGTAATAATTCGTATCTAGATGTCACTCGCTTACATATATCATTTCTATGACGTTAGTTTAGATTCGTGTAAATAGATTAGGTGTCGCTTCAAAACTCGTTCTAGGCGGTTCAACTGGAATAAACAATAGCCATACGCCCAGAACCGGCAGACAACCGCCGGTTGAGTTTTGAAGCTGCCTAATAGGTCGAAATGTGACTAGTTCTTGAGCTCTGTTCTATTGATGAAACCTACTACTGAAATATGTTGGAGGTAAGTAATTTCAACATGACAGTTAAATTAAAGTGTTTGATATGAACACCTTTTCGATCCAAATATAATATTATTGGTAATTTTGAAACTGTGAAATATTGCGTTTGGATTTTTAATTTAAAAAATTTAAAATAATTTCGGGAATTATTTGTATTTTAATGTTATGATCACTTCTTCTACGCTTATTCAAAATAATTTCTTTAAAAAAAGGGGGGGGGGAAGAAAAGAAAAAAACACTTACAATCTTTGTGTGTAATTTTCTTGGTTTGAACGGATATAGTCTGAATGTATACAACAAAAGCTATGTTTTATCAAATATTTGGTTTGATTTTTGTCTGGTCCAATTTCATGATTATAGGACATAAGATAGGGTGTTTCTGAATGGACTTAAAGTGGGTCCCTGTTTTATTTTAACATCACATTTGTTCATTTTTTCAGAACAGATGAATGAGAGCATGCACATAATAAATTTGTAAACATTGTTACGGTTGAGTGAATAAATCAATGACAATACTCAATAGAACTTCATTCAAGGGGTTATTACAAAACCGTGAAATCGGACCAGAAAATTTCATACCAGATATCTGACAAAGCATACCTTTTGTTGTACACTACCGATAGAAATAAAACAAACGGTATCTAAAAAATCTATTCATAGGCTATAAAATGCAGCCTTAACAAAATGTCTAACTATCCGTTAAATCTAAGAAAATTACGCGTAAAGTTTGTAAGTTGTTTTTTCTGTGACACCCTGTACCAGCTTGATATTTATAATCTAATGATACTTATAATAATAATAAAATGATTTATAAAGCGCCTTTTACAGTTTGGACAAGGCGCTATCCGTTAACCTAAGAAAATTACACGTAAAGATTGTAATTTGTTTACTGAGACACCCTGTACCAGCTTGATGTTTAGAAACCGATGATGCTTATTAGTACGTACTTTTAAATTCGTCAACTACTGATTCGTGTAGCACCTTGTAAATGTTATATCTATATTTCCTATTCTGAATATTCCCAGTCAGAGATAACAAATGCATTAAAACTGAAGCTAACTGATGTCCTTCAAAAGAGACATGTTGTGGCAAGAAAGTGACCTATCTTTTAGACATGGAAAACACTATTATGTTGTTAACAATGTATTAAATACAAAATTAGCACCCATCTTGTTTTGCTTCTAAATTGGCGGGATCTCAAATGTCTAGTGTTTTAGATTGACCTACAGTAAGCTAATATTTACACTTCGAAACCCGTTCAAAATGCGGTATCATGTTGAAATTACTCTAATAACGAGTGTAACACAATCGTAAGAATTAGTTCGAACTGAAGTTAAGGAATACAACTTTTTAAAGAATATATACCAACAAGAAGTTTTACATCTTAGGCCAAATTGAACATCAGACTCCTATCATCAATATACATGTGTTGCTTGAGATCAAGAAACATATCAAACGTGAAACATGTTTCACAATCAGCACACGGTATTTGCCGTTTGAAACATGTCTTTAAAATAACCATATTTTCAAAATTAAAGTGAAACGAATGTCACAGGTGAACATATTGAATCCGCATAAATGCAAAACTTTAAAGCATACTTACTCCTGCAAAAATGTAAACAAACAAATGAAATATTTCGTGGATTTTTTTTCTTCAACTTTTTGCTTTTGGGCGTCCAGTTTCACAATGGTAACTTCGAAACTTCAGTTTACATATAAACGCCTTGACCAACTTTGATAATCTTGATAGCGTTGGGTAGGAGAGGACTATACGGGTAGCAAAACCAAGTTCATGACAGATTAGGTTCAAAACAGTTATGGTCCGTCAACATTTGGAATCAAGTAAAGATAACACTGAGATAAATGCATTCAACTGTTCAAAAACCAGAAAGCTATATAATGTTCTGTTAATGGTCCCATAAAAAGTGTGTTTAGCCAGGAAACACATTTTTGCCTTCACTTTGTAAACATGTTGAAATACTAAACATCATGTATCATATCACTAAACACTGATGTTTGATTTCAAAACATCAGTGTCACTACTCTAAACACTTCCTTGGCTAGACACGTCTTTGCCTTCACTTTCTAAACATACCTTTTACAGTGAAGATGAGGGTATTTTAATACTGAAATTCAGTTTTCGGAAATGAAATTTTGCATGTGTTTAGAAGAATGCATAAACTAATTGTGAATCTGCAAAAAATCAGCTTCACCAAATTACGACCTTATGTATTTTCACCTGTAGCACAAACTGACGTTTGCCGACTTTGCGGCTGTTAGGAGTTGGGAAGTCACAACTATTATGAAATATTCGATCGTGTTTAGATCGGCTTTGTTCTTGAGTTTCAATGTGTGTTACAAAAGGTAATATATATCAGCCAATATAAACCTCATGATTTATGGATGTTTTAAGACTATTTTATTTTTCATAGAAGAAATCAGCCTCTGATCTATATAGTTGCTCTAATTTCAAATTAGAAAGAGAACAAACAGGAAGTGAAAACAAAATCCAAGACCGTTATTATTTAATTGCGATTGGTGGCCCCGTATGTCTGGTATAATTTGTATAGTTTTCAATGAGATGGCTCGACTTACGAGAACAATCTAAAATGTCAACATCAAAGGAATTTATATTCGCTTTTTCCATATTCTGAGCTTTTGAATTGTGGTATATTAAAAACAAATTGTTATACAAAAAAACCTGTGCTAAACATAATGTGGTCATATACTAGGCTGATATCCAGTTGTGTAGAAAAGTATTTTATTTTATTTTATTATTTTGTTTCAAACTGCATTAGAGAAAAAACAATAGGTAAAACATTGATATATCTATCAGCAGTATGTCCCATAGCTGTTAACCGTTGAGCCGACATACTGACGGCACTTGAAACACATGTTTTCTACAGATCTCTATCTGCATAGATGGGTCGCTTAATCAGAATTGTAGAAAATTTAAGTTTTAATTACAAAAACTAGGGGATGGTTAACTTCTTCATGTCCCTTTAAACTTCTGACTAATTATTGAAAATTAGGCATTATACTAACAAATTCTTAAAACAAAGCTTCTAGTGACTGTTACATCACTTGGGGCCCTATTGATGACTTTTCCAAGAATAGCACGATTTTATCAACGATCCGTCAAGTTGATTTTAATTATAGATCGGTTTTAATAAAACTCGGTTTGTGTAAAACAGTTTTACAGGAGACCAATATTAACACAGAATTTCCATGTGGCTTCAAGCTAAGAATTAATTGTCGTATATCAGGGTACTTATTACACATAATTATCTTTCGAAAGTCATTACCCATACTCCTTAAACCTTACAAACGTTTCATAATTAGCTCTCTGTACATAACTAAATAAATGGTAGTAAGCGTTTTAAATCACTCGTGACTCTTGAGGGAATTCTGATTAAGGGTTTATATTACATGTTGTATATATTTTGAAAACAAAAATACTTAGCCACTCTGTGCTATCTTGCGATGCATAAATTCGCATGTACTACAACAACACCAAAATCCCATGTTTCATTGCGTATTTCCAAATTGTATACCATAAAAACCAGTTAAAATCTATTTGCTATACAACATATTATTCTTATTACCTAAACGGATTTTATGCGAGCGTATCTGCTTTATTATTGTATCAAAACATATCCAAATTCTCTGCGGGTACCAAGACTTTTGAGCCCTGAAGCTACAGTGATTCTCTGATGAATGCGTGTTAATATCCTGTTTAAAATCTAAGTTAGAATCCAAGATGCATTTAGGCAACAAAATGAATACAAAAGTAGACAATTTAAAGAAACTTCAATTTTATAGACTTGTACGCGTTATTATTGGTCCTAGTATTTTCTCCCTTCTCCCACAACCTTCGTTCTCACTCCAGTGTACTTTACCATTTAATACATCTCGTAAATATAACATATCTGCTTGTTTAGCTTTTTACAAAGTTAAATACAAATATATAATTATAT
>JXSR01S018491.1:20794-35526 GCA_000969725.1 Ophiothrix spiculata
TTTGACAAGAAGGTTCTCATAAACGATGCAAATGCTACTACTATTCACTGACAACTGTAAGTTTTTATTAAATAAAGTTGAATTTTGAAATGTGAACCTTTTTGGATTTTTTTTTGGATTTGACCGTATTATACTTAAAATGAGAAATGTCCACAGTCACGTCTAACAACTGCTACCAATAGTATTTCAACCATTCCTGTTATAGACCTGAATGTTCAACCAAAAGAGAAGATATGCACACTTTAAATATGTGCATTCTACATTTTGTCACAGTTTAATGCTATTTCATAGAACTTGATACCTGTTGGGATGTTACGTCTATCAACAAGGACAAAGTTTTGGCACAATAATGATGAAAATCAAAACAAAAAAGACTTACATTTCCCCATTTCACCCTAATTTTGGTCTTCCGACTCAGGTTTTGGCTCACTTTTGGATGGGAAAATCCATATGATATCCACATAAAGCCTAGGCTCATTTATTGCCTTTAAGCAAGTATGTGATAGGAAATGTCTATGATCACGAACGCATGTCGCATTTTCGTATGTTTCTGAGACATTAGAATAACGTTTTCATATTTTGCCTGTAATAAACCATGACATGTTTGAAATTGGAGTATTTGGTTTAATTGAATGGCATTTATGGCTGATTACAATTTGTTATCATTTGAAACACGATAAGATTGTGTTTGGCTTTTAGCCTATATTTTTAGAAAATGTTCACGCTTTTATATAGATTTGATCAAACTCTTATGGGAAATATATCTTTAACTAGGGACTGACATATTTTCATTTTTAAGTCGCGTCATCTGCTGCCTTTCCTCCAGAAAAAAATAATAATTAACAGTCCGTCAAGTTGATTTTAATTCATAATTGATTTTAATAAAATTCAGTCTTTATATTGTGGTGTTATAAATGATGTATATTAACACGTAATTGTAGCTTCGAGCAAAGATTTAATTGCCATATATCGAGATACATCATCCTTTTTAAAGTAATAAGTCGTATCTAGATGTCACTTGCTTACATATAAAATTTCTATGACGTTAGTTTAGATTCGTGTTAATAGATTAAGGGTCGCTTCAAAACTCAACCGGCGGTTTCCTGCCGGTTCTAGGCGGTTCAACTGGAATAAACGATAGCCATACGCCCAGAACCGGCAGATTACCGCCGGTTGAGTTTTGAAGCCGCCTAATAGGGTGAAATGTGACTAGTTCTTGAGCTCTGTTCTATTGATGAAACCTTCTACTGAAATATGTTGGAGGTAAGTAATGCAATTTCAACATAACAGTTAAATTAAAGTGTTTGATATGAACACCTTTTCGATCCAAATATAATATTATTGGACATTTTGAAACTGTGAAATATTGCGTTTGGATTCTTAATTAAAAAATTATAAAGTAATATCGGGAATTATTTGTATTTTAACGTATTGATCACTTCTTCTACGCTTATTCATAAGATTTTAAAAGTTGATTGGTGTATGCTATCCCAAAAAATTTCTTTAACAAAAAAAGAAAAAGAAAAAAAAAAGAAGAAAAAAACACTTACAATCTTTGTGTTTAATTTTCTTGGGTTGAACGGATAGTCTGAAAGTATACAACAAAAGCTATGTTTTATCAAATATTTGGGTTGATTTTTGTCTGGTCCAATTTCATGATTATTGGACATAAGATAGGGTGTTTCTGAATGGAATAAAAATGGGTCACCCGGAAAATATATCATATCTGTTTTATTTTTACATCATATTTGTTCATTTTTTCATAACAGATGAAAGAGAGCATGCACATAATAAATTTGTAAACATTGTTACGGTTGAGTGAATAGATCAATGACAATTATAATATACTCAATAGAACTTCATTCAAGGGGTACTTACAAAACCGTGAAATTGGACCAAATTTTTTTTATACCAGATATCTGACAAAGCATAACTTTCGTTGTACACTACCGATAGAAATGAAACAAGCGGTATCTAAAAAATCAATTCATATGCTATAAAATGCAGCCTTAACAAACTTTTTAACTATCCGTTAAATCCAAGAAAATTACGCGTAAAGATTGTAATGGTTTTTTTTCTGGGATGGTTATTTTTGGACACGATCATTTGTTTGGGTCCAAAACGCACGTGTTGGGTGATGTGCATAAATTATGACGTCACAACTGTCCCGGCGTATACGTATGATTAGTGGACATGATAATTTGTTTGGGTCCAAAACGTACGTGTTGGGTGATTTACATAAATTATGACGTCACTACTTCCCCGGTGTATTGCTATCATAATTATCTAACCCATGCGATTGATCAAGCACTTACCATCGCTATAATCATCTCGGCTAAATGTTACAGCTAGACCGTAACATTGACGAATGTTTTTCTCTTATCTTGGGGAACTTTTCAAAAAAAAGATCCACCCTGAAAAAAAAAACCAGACCCGGTAATTAACTACGTTTATTTATGCAAATCACATTATTAAGCATCTATGTACAATGAAAAACTTACCTAAAAATGATTTTTTCCATGGTAAATCCACTCTAAAAATGGTCTAATTTAACGTGGAATTCTGACCACTTTGTTGATCATTGTTGATGAGCACAACCTTCAAAGCCGACCATTTCGGTTTGTGATGCTCGAGTGCATTATTGGAAGGCACTGTATCATTTGTTTTTAAACAAATCTTGCGTCTAACGTCGCATTTCGCATCAATATGGTACTAAAAAAGTGTTAACATATTAATTCGTAAGAGAGTGTATTATGTTACGGTGAGCCGTAACAAACAAATGTAACGGCTGCGTGTACCGGGAAAGACTGACAAGTACGTACTTTTAAATTTGTCAACTACCGAATCTTGTAGCATTTTGTACATGTTATATCTATATTTCCTATTTTGAATATCCCCAGTCAAAGATAACAAATGCATAAAAACTGAAGCTAACTGATGCCCTTCAAAAGAGACATGTTGTGGCAAGAAAGTGATCTATCTTTTAGACATGGAAACACTATTATGTTGTTGACAATGTATTAAATACAAAATAAGCACCCATCTTGTTTTGCTTCTAATTTGGCGGGATCTCAAATGTCTAGCGTTTTGGATTGAACTACAGTAAGCTAATATTTACACTTTGAAAACCGTTCAAAATGCTGTTTTACGGTGAAATTACTCTAACGAGTGTAAGACAATCCTAAGAATATAGCCTATTAGTTCGAACTGAATACAACATTTTAAAGAATATATATATACCAACAAGAAGTTGTACAGCTTAGGCCATATTGAACAACACGTCCTTATCAATATACATGTGTTGTTTGCGATCAAGAAACATATCCATGTTTCATATTAGCATACGGTATGTGCCTTTATGAAACATGTCTTTAAAATAGCCGTATTTTCGAAATTGAAGTGGAACGAATGTCACAGGTGAACATATTGAATCCGCATGAATGCAAAACTTTGAAGCATTCTAACTCCTGCAAAAAAGTAAACAAACAAATGCATTATTCGTGGATTTTTTTTTTCAAATTGCTGCTCCTTGACGTGCAGTTTCACAATGGTAACTTCGAAATTCAAATTTACCTATAAACGCCTTTGCCGACTTTGATAATCTTGGTAGCGTTGGGAAGGAGAGGACTATACGGGTAGCAAAACCAAGTTCATGAGAGATAAAGTTCAAAACAGTTATGGTCCGTCAACGTTTGTAATCGGGTAAAAGATAACACTGAGATAAATACATTGAACTGTTCAAAAACCAGAAAGCTATATAATTTTCTGTTAATGGTCCCATAAATAGTGTGTTTAGCCAGGAAACACAATTTTGCCTTCACTTTGTAAACATGTTGAAATACTAAACATCATGTATCATTTCACTAAACACTGATATTTGATTTCTAAACATCAGTGTCACTACTCTAAACACTTCCTTAGCTAAACACGTCTTGGCCTTCATTTTTTTACAGTGAAGATGAGGGTGTTTCCATACTGAAATTAAGATTTTGGAAATGAAATTTTGCAAGTGTTTAGAAGAATGCATAAACTAATTATAAATCTTCAAAAAATCAGTTTCACTAAGTTCCGACTTTTACATGAATTTTCACCATGACTTTGCGGCTGTAAGGAGTTGGGAAGTCTCAAATATTATATAAAATAATCGATCGTATTGAGATCAGTTTTGTTCTTGAGTTTCAATGTGTGTTACAAAAGGTTATGATTCTATAACATAACAACAGTAATGTAATATATCAGCCAATATAAACCTCATGATTTATGGAGGTTTTTAAGACTATTTTATTTTTCATAGAAGCAATCAGCCTCTGATTTATATAGTTGCTCTAATTTCAAATGCCTTGACATTAGAAAGAGAACAAACAGGAAGTGAAACAAAACAAAGACCATTATTATTAAATTACGATTGGTGGCCCCGTATTACTGGTATAATTTGTATAGTTTTCAATGAGATGGCTCGACTTACGAGAACAATCTAAAATATCAACATTAAAGGAATTTATATTCGCTTTTTCCATATTCTGAGCTTTTGAATTGTGGTATATTAAAAACAAATTGTCATAAAAACAAACCTGTGCTAAATATAATTTGGTCATATACTGATATCCAGTTGAGTAGAAAAGTATTTTATTTTATTTTATTATTTTGTTTCAAACTGATTAGAGAAAAAAAAAAACATTTAAAACATTGATCTATCTATCAGCAGTATGTCCCATGATAGCTGTTAACTGTTGAGGCGACATACTGATGGCACTTGAAACACATGTTTTCCACATATCTCTCTCTGCATAGATGGGTCGCTTAATCATAATTGTCGAAAATTTAAGTTTAGTTGGAAAAACTAGGGGATGATTAACTTCTTCATGTCTCTTTAAAGTTTAGACTAACTTAATAACGATTGGTAGTTAGACATTATAAAAATGAATTCTTAAAATATACCTTCTAATGTCTTTTATTAAATCATTGGGGTCCTATTGATGCCTTTTCCAAGAAGAGCACGATTTTATCAACGATCCGTCATGTTGATTTAAATTATAGATCGATTTTAATAAAACTCGGTCTGCGTAATATAGATTTATTGGGAAAATATTAACACATACTTTAATTGTGGCTTCAAGCTAAAATTTAATTTAAATATCAGGGTACTTATAACACATAATTATCTTTCGAAAGTCATTATCCCATACCTTACAAACGTTTCGCAATTATCTCTCTGTACATAACCAAATAAATGGTAGTAATCGTTTTAAATCACTCTGCCTCTTGATGGAATTCTGATTAAGGGTTTATATTACATATTGTATATATCTTTAAAACAAAAATACTTAACCACTCTGTGCTAACTTGCAATGCATAAATTCGCATGCACTACATCTACACCAAAATCCCATGTTTTATTGCGTGTTTCCAAACTTATACCATAAACACCAGTATCTATTTGCTATATAACATATTATTCTTATTATCTAAACGGATTTTATGCGAGCGTATCTGTTTTATTATTGTATCAAAACATATCCAAGTTCTCTGTGGCTCCAGACTTTTGGGCCCTGAAGCTACAGTGTTTCTCTGATGAGTGCGTGTTTAATATCCTGTTAAAATCCAAGTTATAATTCAAGATGCATTTATGCAACATAACTGAATAGAAAAGTAAAGAATGTAATGAAACTTTCAAGTTTATTGACTTGTACGCGAAGTTATTGGTCCTAGTATTTTCTCCCTTCTTTGTTAACACACCTGTCGTACACACTCCAGTGTATTTTACCATTTAATACATCTCGTAGACATAACATGTCTGCTTGTATAGCTTATTTGAAAGTTGAATATTATATGCAAAAATAAAAATATGTACCTATGTACAAGTTAAAAAGTTCTGCCTCAAAAAGTACGTTTGACAAATGAAGATTAAAATATGCGGCTATCGATTTTTGGTTAAAAAAGAGCTTTAATATTAATTTACATGGAAGATAAATGGAAGAATTCTCATGACTGCTGTCTTGGTGAAACCATTGTAAATACCATCTTAAAGATAAATATCTTTATGATAGGGTTTAATGGTATTACCATTAATAGTTTAATGGTAATATTATAATAACTTAAACCCTCGCCTAACAAATATGGTTGCACACTCTAGAGTGTTTTCTTTTTCTTTTTTCTGTTGCATAAAAACGCAAAAGCAATCGACCCTAGACATTTGGGTAATCTCTTGTACTTCCTTCGCGGGCATTTTGATGAAAAATCAGGGATACCACTTCAAGGTAGGGTAGTTCGTCAGAGTTGGGATGTAGGGGATAGTGTAGCCCAGGGACATTTTAAGTAACAATTTTGAAAATATGCTATCAGGCTCAAACTTACATGACTTGTTAGAAATTTCCTTTGCCTTCTTTACTATCACAAAACTCGATGAAAATATTTTGTAGCAAAATTGGGAATAGGTAGCCAAAAATCTTTATGGCTTTAATCTAAAAAAAATTATGCTAAAATCCAGATCCGGAAGTACTTATGACATCATAATTACGTAATGCCTTAGCCGATTTCGATGCTCTTGGCATATCAATCGTTGGATAGGGGAGGACCAGACCTATATCTATTGATAACACAACTAAGTTCATAGGATGTTCGTTTATAAAAATGTAGGGTTGGGGTTACAACATATAGATACTATAACTGATTTACCGCTCCGAATTATGTGTTTTCAGAAATGAGGGATGCTCTGGCAAAATGAGAAGAAAGTCTCAATTTTCAAAATTAAGTTCATGACATATTTTAATTCTCTATAATCTCAGCTTTATAATGATATATAATATGTCACAATTTTTTTTCTCCATTCTTCATTTAGAGATCGAAATCCAAAGCAGTCCACTGAATATATTCCAACAAAATTGAGATGTAAATCGATTTCAATAATACTGATTACTACAGTAGCTTAGTTCAAATGTTCTGTCCGTTATCTCATTAAAGAACAAAGGATTTTGTTAACTAAATCGTAAATGACAATAGAAGTATCGAATTAATTTTACCGCACAAAAGAGGATTGTCTTCGACGAAAAGCATAACGCCTAGAGATTTTTAGTTGTGCTTTTTATCGTGTAAACACAAAAGGACTGTCAAGGATTGCAATTTCTCAAGTGGGGATTATCTATACTTATTGACTCCAGTGAATAGAATAAGTAATGAGTTAACAAAATATTTTACTACGGATTACAAAATGCATTGTTATGCACGGACAGAACATTTGAACTAGACAATTGTATAATATCAACATTCAATCAATTAACCGTGAATAATTGCACTTCCCAGTAAATTTGACCTTCAAAACTTTAGTTATAGCCTAGGTAAACACTTATGCATGAAGGCGTTTTATGCCAACACCCCCCACCCCCTCGAAGTTTGACTTTTTCGTCCTAATTTTTTAGATGTAATTTATTCAAAAAGTAGATTTGCGACTTTCCTTTCATTTTGCCACAGCAACACACAAATGGTCACGAAAATTATTATTTTTTTCTCTCTAAATACATCGCGTTTTACCTCTCCACAGTATTTGCTCGAAATGAAAAATATTATAAATCATAATTATACACAACTTTTTTTCGTTTCCTTTATACGCACATAATTTTAGGAATGTTATTTATTTTATACAGAAATTCCAAATGAAATCTGAAAATGTGACACTTAATGTCTACATGTGGGATATTTGCATTTTCACACCCTACCATGTTTCATTGAAACATTGCAATTAACAACGATTTTGAAATTTAAGTATGTAGGTTAATTTAATAATGTTTAAAGCACGATATGATTGCGTTCAACTTTTAGCCTACATTTTAGAAATTGTTCACACTCAATTTTACTTTTTTAACTGCATATTACAATACACTTAACATCATCATGAGCAAACAGCTGACATTTTAATTTGGTTCACTGTGAATCGTGTATTAAGTTTCCTTTTCTCATAAAATCAACAGTCTGTCTCTTTTAATTTAATTCATAATTAATTAATTTTCTATAAAACTCAGTCACTGTAATGTGATTTTACAGATGATATATCGTAGCACATAAATCATTACTGCAAGCAATGACTTCATTGCCATAATATTTCAGAATTTGTCATCTTGTCTTTGGCTCATTCCATAGAAAACGAAACTTTTTTTTTGAGTTCAAGCAAAAAATCAGCTTTTTTATTCGACCACATAAACACTTGGTGCGTGAGAAGTATTTCCCAATCAAAAAGTGTACAGTTTTTTCTAGCTTTGCATGAATTAGCACATGTTTTATTTAAAAAATGTCACAAACGTTACCACAAAGTTACACTAAAATGTTACAAACGTTACCAAATGTTATTACACAAAACAATGCATTAAATATCTGTTAATAAGTTTCCCATCATCTGTGTAAAGCGAAATAAAAATATCGCTAACACGCCAGAGAATTTTTATTTGAAGTCATTTGAAGCAAAAAAAATATTTCCGTGCGATGTCACAAACGTTACCGAACGTAACATGAACTTTACTCCGGATTTTGGCAATTAACTAAATTTTCAAACACCAACATGTCTTGTCCCACTGGTAGGCACAATTATCAACAACAAACTCGTGGATCTAATATTTATTCTAGGTTCTGTAGCTATTTAAAAGTGTACTTTTTCAATTTTACGTTACTTTTAAATCACCTCTTTGCTAACAATGTTATTATATTGAAAATGGTTGAAACCTTTCTCACAGCAATAGAAATGTTCACTTACGTGAGCTTTCGTCATATCATATCATATCATATTTATTCATTTCCAGCAAACTTTACAAGCATACACAAACAAACAATATGAAAACAAGATGGAGGAGGTGCAACTAAAAGCAAGAGCCTGAGGAGTGTTGCACCACCTAAAAAACATAAAGAAAATAAACAAAGAAAATTAAGAAATAACTAAACGCTTACGCCCATCACACCCAAAAATCATTCGAAAACACACACCCACTCATAACCTCCAAACACACAACTCAACCAAAACATAAGTAGGCATGAAGAAACAAAACATTTCAGAATATGAAAAAGTAATATATTGTGTTGAACATTTAAACAATTTTTAACATGAATTTGAATTGACCTAAACTTTTGGCTCTCTTCATGTCTATAGGTAGGTCATTCCATATTTTTGGTCCACACGCAAAAACTGTTTTATGCTTAATTTTAGGGATATTATTTCGTCATGCACCCGTTATGACTTTTTCAAACTGACGGTCTGGTTAGAGATCTTGGTCGTCACATGACCCGGATGACGTTCGGTCATGTGACGAAATTATGGGTTGGTAAACTTGGTGAGGTCGTGTCGTCCCTTGTCCTTGTTGAAGGAGTTGGGTTGGCGGTAGATGTTGATGGCTTCCCTGACACCACGGTTGAACCAGTTCGAGTCCTGATCTAGGATTGATACACTGTCCCAATCAATGTTGTGTTTTGTGTTTTTGACATGTTGCACGACCGGGGATGATGAGCAGTTGGGTCTCCTATGTTCTGCGAGCCGGGTTTTTAAAGCTCACTCTGACTCACCGATGTAGGCAGCTGGACAATCATTACATGAAATGTGATAGACTGTGCCCGATTTTTCATCAGTCTTAGATTTGTCTTTAGGTGCGACTCGTTTATAATGTCTGCATATGCCTTTAGATTGATACACGCGAGCCACAGTCTCTGAGACCCCTTGTATATATGGGATGACTACACTGCCCTTTGTGGCGGGTCTATTTTGATATTAAGCTTTCTGTTTCTCCTTTTCCTTATTGTCATTCACCGCAAAGACTCATAGTCTTTGCGGTGAGTGATTTTTATTAATTTTATTATAGTTTGTTCATATCAAAATCATATCAATCAAACATTATTTTAATATCTAAATCAAACAAACAATAAAGCACAGCAATGGGTAAACCAATATGAAGGCATCATCGGAAGACGAAAACTTGAAATGGTGCTCGGAAAAAAAAATAAAAACAAACAAACAAAAAACAAAACGGAACAAAAAATGCGCAAACACCTACATTTGTTGTATTATAACTCCCATTACTTCTTACTTCAGTTCTTCAGTCAGACCCTACATCTGGCCAAAGCTTGACAACGTTTGTACTCCATGGCGTTAGCGTTGAACTCTAGCTGTTTACTTTCAACTATGGTGATGGGGTATAGAGCTGATATCAATAAAATCAAAGTTGATCAAAATGATGTTTGAACAACGACACTGTAAAATAAAATAAAATTGTCGAACAAGTATTTATTTAATTTAAATGTTGAGTTGAGCAAAAAACGTTCCAGCATCTGTTATTTTTTTTCAAAACAAATATTGAGTTTCAATCTTATGGAATCGCGTTGTGTTATCAACAATTGATTACGCCAGAATAAGAACATCACAACTCCAATAGCTCCCTTCTGTTATTTTATGTAAAATATATACATATAAATCTCTGAAAATGCTTTCAAATCACTAGAAAGCACTTCCATGTCTTTATCCCAATCATAGTGTCACATTTGACCTTGTAGTTGACTTTGTTAGACATTGTTAGATAATTTTCCTAGCATATAGTTGCAGAGGGGAGCTCATGGAGTTGGGATGTTCTTGTAATGGCTGTTTGAATATAGCAACTATGTACTATAACAATTATCTTACAATGTCTAAACAAGTCAACTACAATGTAAAATGTGACAATATGATTAGGATATTGACATGGAAAATGCTATTTTAGTGATGTGAAAGCATTTTCAGACATTTGTATGCAATTTATATTTTATAAATATAATTAACTGAAGGGAGCTATTGGAGTTGGGATGTTCTTATTCTGGCGTATTCAATTTTTAACAGCATATGACTAGAAAATATGTTTGTATTCGATGCTTGTGTAATAGACGTTCATAGAAAATTCTATTTATACGAAATAATAATTCAGTAAGGCAATATTAGGAGAGCTAGGTATAATAGTTTACCAATTTTATCAAAAAATGAAAATATAGTTGCATTGTTATTTATATTAAGTATGAAAAATAATTGGCCCAAGATTGACCCTTAAGGAACCCCGCAACATTAAGATCCCATGGTCAGTCGTGTCAAAAGCTTTTGTTAAGTCACGAAAAATTCCAAGAATATTTTCCTTTTTCAACATCATTTGCTATTTTATCAACGAGCTCAATAATAACCATGTTAATAGATGAATGGATTGATCTAAACTAAGTTGTTTATTATATAGTAAATTGTTCATATCAATGCAATTTATGCATCGGTTAAAATTCTAGAATTTATTAAAAAACAATTAGGAACTGAAACAGGGAAATAGTTCTTTTCATTATATCACGTATTATAATAAGCGAATTTCAGCAACAACATTTTTGAATAAGAATTCAAAGTCTAAGTTATTTTATCTTCAAAAGCTGCACTGATACCATTGATATCGCTATGGGATATGGTGTTAATATCCTCAATATATATAAGTTTTAATTATATCTGTGCATACCAGCAATTTATTTAAAGAGAAAACAAACTCGTATAAAGAACATAAGAATATTAGATTTATTCACAAATGTAAGATATTTCACGGTTATTGGCCCCATATTACTGATATCATTCCTCTCGCTTTCGTCCTTGAGGATTTTGCAATATCGGCTAATAACTGTTCTGCCTTTGTTAAATCTAGATTAAAAAAAAACCTGAAATTGAGAAGCGTACAAGAAATAATTGGAGATATACTGAAATCGTATTGTCTTATTGTCTTAACCCAAATTAATCGGCAATATGACTTGAAAACAAGTTGGCATTCAATGTGCATGTGAACATATGAAAATAATAATTCGATAACACAATATTCATACTAATAAAAAAAACTATAGCCTTACATGTTCTAATAATACATTGAATAATGAGGTATAGATAAAAACAGGCAAACATTCTCTGATTAACAATAAATCAAATGAAGCTATGGTCACAATGTTCGATCGTAGGAACAAATACGAATCTTTGAAGTTTGAGATTCGCTCGAGATTCGCAAGAATGTGTATATTTTTTAACAAACATTTGACAAATTTTTACAGCATTGTTTTAAGATAGTCAAAATGTTAAAGTTTTTGTTTACATTCACTTGTGGTTACGAACAGCCTACGAAACGGGTTTTTTGTGTCTGTTTTTGACAGTTTTATATGAACGTCGTATACGCTTACGAATGATTGCATAACCATTTGGGGATCAAAAACTGTTCGAAAGTTTGCAGCCTGATGAATAATCATGTCCAAGATTTAACTGGTTTAAAGTATTTTATGATGACCGGGGCGTAACGCTTGCTTTGCCGATTGTAAATATTTGGTAAGTAAACCAGCTTCGTATGGTGTTTTTTTTTAAATATATATTTTTAGTCTGTATTTGCGGAGGGCACCCTTTCCCTTTCCTTCTCCATACCGCTTTGTTGGACTAATCTAAAGCGTAATTCGATCACGAAGAAACAAACATATAAACTGGTTAATGTGTTTGTTCAAAGAAGATTTCATTCTAATGAAAGACTCGATAGATAGATATAAAGTCTTTGTTTTACTGAATTGAAGTAAACATGAGCTTTAGTAAAGAGAACCGCAAACTTGAGAGCATCAGGAAATTAATATTTAAGTGTAACTCTACCGTGAAAAAATAAAACAGGAAATATTTTTTTTCTTTTTCTTAAAAGAAACAAAAACAAAATCACTCACTCAAGTATACCCTAGCTTCTTGTAGCAGTGTATTATATAGTTTAAATTGTATTTTATAGGAAATTACAATTTTTACCTTTATCAATATTCACAAAAAATTGCAAATTTACGAATTCCGGCTGATTTTTTAAACTGATTAAATTATCATGTTTCGTCAATTTGCTGATAAGGCTATATGCCAATTGTCAAATTTATTAACCGGCAGTATTAATTTAATTTGTTTGACAAGAAGGTTCTCATAAACGATACAAATGCTACTACTATTCACTGACAACTGTAAGTGTTTATTAAATAAAGTTGAATTTTGAAATTTGAACCTTTTTGGATTTTTTGGGGGATTTGAACGTATTATAGTTAAAATGAGAAAATGTCCACAGTCACGTCTCAACAACTGCTACCAATAGTATTTTAAGCATTCCTGCTATAGAGCTAAAATAGAAGATATGCACACTTTAAACATGTGCATCCTAAATTTTGTCACAGTTAAATGCTATTTCATAGTACTTGATACCTAGTACCTGTTGGGATGTTACGTCTATCAACAAGGACAAAACAGTAACGTCGTAAACATTTTTTACTCAATAATGATGAAAATCAAACCAAAATGACTTAAATGTTCTCCAATTGTTTTCCTTATTTCGGTCTTCCGACTCAGGTTTGGCTCACTTTTTGATGGGAAAGTCCATAAGGTTCCTACATAAAGCCTAGGCTCATTTATTGCCTTCAAGCAAGTATGTGATAGGAAATTAAATGTCTATGATCACGAACGCATTTCGCATGTTTCTGAAGACATTAGAATAATGTTACAATATTTTTCCTTCAATAAACCACGACGTTTTTTAAATTGGAGTATTTGGTTTAATTGAATGACATTTATGGCTAATTACAATTTGTCATCATTTGAAACACGATAAGATTGTGTTTGGCTTTTAGCCTATATTTTTAGAAAATGTTCACGCTTTTATATAGATTTGATCAAACTCTTATGGGAAATAATCTTTAACTAGGGACTGACATATTTTTTTTTTTTTGCCTTGACCATAAGTTGCGTCATCTGCTGCTTTACATCCAGAAAAAAATTACAGTCCGTCAAGTTGATTTTAATTCATAATTGATTTTAATAAAATTCAGTTTCTATAATGAGGTGTTATAAATGATGTATATTAACACGTTATTGTAGCTTCAAGCAAAGATTTAATTGGTTGAAATTAACTGTTGAAGACCTCCCAAATAGCATATTCAAAATGAAGGAAAATGTAAGTTTGTCAAAGCTGGTTAATTTGCATAAAACAAAAAGGCTGCCAAAACAAGGGGTGAAATATCAAAATCGGTCAATTTTTGACTAACATGTTCCTCTCATCACCATGAAGCAGAAAAAGTGTACTTTAACTTAAACTGTTCCTCTTGCAAAACTGTCTACACAAAGTATAGTTTGCAGTGCATCAGATCTTGCGTTGCAATTTTGTCCAGGTACCCCATGAGTGTTCATAGATTGACTAGTCTAATGACAGTGAAATAACTTTATTGTATAACTCTCAGAGTCTAAGTCAACAACTGATTGGTTCAACAGGATGTATGTAGATAATAGAGTCTGTATGTAGAAACACTAGAATATTTATATGAACCAAAGACGATAAATTCGATAAACATCAAATATACATTTATGACAAAACCAAACAGTTGACTTACATTTGATAGTTTCGTACACTTGGTCAGTGAATTTTTTTCAGAAATCGGACGATTCTATTTCTCTCTCAGATGACATCCAGTTGGTGTCGCCCATACAGGAGATGATGACGCCGTATTTAAATTAACTTTCTGGTTATGTCAAATGAGGTCCAGTCAACCAGCAGGTCAGTCTGTCACAAAAGCAAGGTCACAATTTCTTTCTGTGAAATGGAACTTTTGCTAACATGTACCGGAAGATTTCCGATTTTTTCCGAATGATAGTGCGCAATTTGGATAGCTTTTTCTGGAAATCTATACGCTTGATTTGTTTGCTGTAAGCGGAATATGTTGATTTGGTC
>JXSR01S018493.1:14940-26702 GCA_000969725.1 Ophiothrix spiculata
TTGCACGTGAAAGCATTTTTACCATAACCCTATATATTTTTTTTTCAAATTTGTAAGTGTACTTATGGATTTACCAAAAATTTAATCAAAAAAGTCAGCAATAGTTTTTTCAAAGTTTTATTACTGAAATTTAGAGAGTGGAATAATAGTTTTGGCGCATTTATTTATAGTTCCTTTTGAATCAAAAAGCTCATTTTGAATAAGTAAAATGTTTGATTCTATGTCGAAAACACATTTTTAATATAGGAAAGTTTATTGAGACTTAAAATTTTAAATCTCTGAAAAGTCTCATCTCTAATAACAGTCTATAAGACTTAAAAGTAAATCTTTCGATTTTAGAGAGATATTAATATATCAATGTTATACAAAAGTAAAAACACAAAGACTGTCCGAAAAGTCGCGACGTTTCGGACAGAAACACATGTTCTTTAACATTGGCTTTCCTAATGTTGTTGAGGTACTGTCTTGTGTTTTTATCTTCCATGTAAAAGAGCAGTTTTATCTGTCCGAAACGTCAATCTTCATGTTTCTTAGTATTGAAAATATACATTAGGATGTTGATATGTTAATAAATTGATTTAACCTGGTGTGTATAACCTGAGTATTAAAGGAGCATAGTCCGATTTCAGAAAATTTAGATTTTGGTTTCATATGAAAGATCACCACTCAAGAGTTTTCACATTTCGGTTGAATCGGCCAAACCGTTTTGATATTATAAGTCATTTTGTTTTTCATAGCTTCCTAAACTTTGTTGTGTAAATTAATTATAGTTGCCATAAATAGACACATTTGTACCCATATATCCAAAACTAAACATGCTTCAGCTGTGAAATATCACATGGAATATGAGAAAAATATGAGTAATATATTGGTACCTAAACTAGAAAAAGTTCGAAAAAAAGTTGAAGCAATCGGACCATGCTCCTTTAAATAAGTTTATGCATATTTCAGAGATGAGAATATTGAAATGAAATTTAACATCAAGTATTTCATGCAATAATCATCATTAAGACGACGGAGCCAATGGAAGACTGCGTGAATGTATATTTTATAATATATCTTAACCTCATTTCACATAAATAATAAAATGAACGGTCTTGGACACTTGATGCCATACAATATTTACACTGAAAGTGATCCGCAAGACACGGCTAAGGTGCCCTTTAAATCTCGATGATATTTCAAGACGTCGCGCGTGTGAACTTTAATGATGTGAGTCAGATTTGCTTTTGATGCTCTCTAAGCGTGCAGCACCCTTAAGCGATCCAGGAGAAATCTGCTCTTTCCATCCTCTCATACTTGACTTTCTTCACGAGTCATTAGGTCGTTTGTTTTGTAAATGTTTAACTACTTACAATCAATGAGTCCCAGGGTGACATTAATTACAATGTTTCTTGTCTGTTATCATAACTGGTGTCAAAGTCAAAAATAATTATTTTCAAGAAAAACTTGTTTTAAAAAAATGATCAGTTTGTTCTTAAATGTGTCCGTTCATCTCTTTACAGTCGTAAATGCAACAAACGTCGCAATCAAAAATACATGCCAAGGTCGTAATTTGCCAAAATTGCTTTTTTGGCAGATTTGCAATCCTTATGCTTACTACAAAACACTGAGCCTGAGGTGTCATTTTATTCCTTATAAAAAATCTTTGCAAATATCTTAAAAAGTGAAAATATCAAGAGGCTGCATTTACAGCTTGCTTGAAATGAATGGTCAAAAATGAGTTTCAATATGGTCGAGAGGCTGGGTGCTCGAGAGGCTGGGTGCTCGACCAGATATTTCTTCATGTTATCAAACTATTTTCTTCAAACGTTTGTCACCATATCATTATAAAACAGTGGCGTAATATGATTTTTTTCAGGTGCGGCAAAGTTGTTTTCCCGAATTTCCCGGCGCGTCATTGTGTGTTTTGTTTTTCTTTTTTCGGTAGAATTGTTCTATTTTGTTGACCAAAAACAAATTGTAGTCGATTTGAAAACTGAAAAGTATGAAAAAAGGTTCATTAGTCCAATTTGACTAATTATGATCAGCCGTTACCTGCGTTGATGGGCAGACTGAACCATAAAGTGAAGCGCCCACATCGAGGGTACCAGCGTTAGAACTCCCCCGCCCCGGAATGTAATAGCATGTCAGGAATCAACAGTGTCATCAGCTTATAATGACATGATAGGCATTCCATACTGACGCGTGAACCACCATCATGAGATCATTATCAAGTGATAATAATTAATAAGACGAGTCATCTTCTCAACATTGATTCCCACAGAAAAACAGCGAAGACTGAAGATGTGTAAAGCAGATCACTGTGAGATTGATGCGTCAGTGTGAACAGTTGCAAAATAATTTCGTCAACTCTAAACCGTTATTTCCCATCAATTAGCCACTAATGTTATGTCCGTGCATAACAATGCACTTTGTAATCCGTAGTTAAATATTTTGTTAACCCATTTCTTGTTCTATTCACTGGAGTCAATAAGCATAGATAATTCCCACTTGAGAAATTGCAATCCTTAACCATCCATTTGTGTTTACACGATAAAAAGCACAACTAAAAACCTCTAGACGTGTTTGCTTTCGTCGAAGACAATAGCCTATCCTATACTTTGATTGACAGGTCTTTTTTGTGTGGTAAAATTATTTCGATACTTCTTTTGTTTCTTACGATTTAGTTTACAAATGTAAACTAAATCCTTTGTCCTTTAATGAGATAACTTACGACAAACTTGAACAGTATAGTATAGTATTGTTACTATCGGTATATAATTGTGCCATTCTTGGAAAAAAATCAATGGATAATTGCCACACCTCACACCTTTTATCCAAGGCCCTCTTTCATTGTCGGACTAGCGAACCTTTATTTTTCAAATTCGGACTAGCGGACCCTCAGATATTGGAAAATACGCTTTTGGACTGGTGGACCTTATTTCATTTCAAGTTCAGACTAGCGAACCTTTGGACTAGCGGACTGTTACCCATCTTTGGATGGTATAGAAAGAGAATAAGAGTGACAATATACATGTATATTAGTAGATTCTCGTACGTGAAAGTTTACTTAAGGTAATTATGGTGCAAGGTGAAATTTAGGGGAAAATGACACTTTTTATAATAAAAACTATGGAATTTTATGTTTCAAATATTTTTATTCAATTTAAAGGGGCAATTCATGATTCACTTTTCACCCTCAAGGTCACCTCAAAATTGAGTTTTTAGCTTATAAAAATCGCCAACTGGTATATGTTACGATCCTCAAACCATTCTTTCATATGTGCTTGCATTTTGGAGAAAAGTGAGAAAATATGTCATTGTCTAATTATTGTCGGGGCCCCGACAGTAATTACAACACAGGGATTTTCAAATAAAAAAATTGTAACTTGTAACATGAAAACGAATGGTCGGAATCAAGTTTTCAGTATATTTATGATGTACTCTTTTTCTTATTTAGCTAGAAAACATGCGAGGTTTTTGTCACATCAAAATCATGAATTGCACCTTTAAATCTAGATATAAAATGACGTTTTTGGTATTTTGTGATTTCCCTTGCGCTAAGTTTTTTTTAACTTCATGTAATTCTAGTCATCAGATTTTGATCAAATTAGACAAAATTAATGTTAAGATTTTGTGGCAAAAATGCGGTTTGAATTTTGGGCCTATTTCGAAAATGTTGGCTACAACGCGCTATTTTTTCACAACGTTTTAATATTACAGTTTAGATTGTTATATCTTTCCAGTTTTGAAAAATTAAGTTCATGAAATTTCAACTACAGCAAAGTGGCTGAATGCTGCGCCAAGAGTAACATTTAAAAAACCCAATATGGCCGCTGTTTCCACAGCAACAGTGACGGATGAGCGATTTTTTTATCACTTTTTTACCACTTCATGTCATCAAATCAACATTGTGACTAAATTTGAACATATACATTAAGTATTTGCAAAAATCATATCACCTCGCCCTCGTCACCTTATAAGTAGCCTACGAAAACGGGTGTTCTATTAATTTGTGTTTTAGGATTGACAAACTTAGCAAGTATAATTTAATAATATTTTACCTACTTCGTTAAGTTCTTCTGGAATTCTACTTATATTTTTAAGTAGGTTAAAAAGGAAAAAGGACAGGATTTTATGTACACAAACCATTGATTTTCATTTTAATAATAAAAGATTTATGCATTTACTAATTCCGTTAATGTGTTTTCTTATTAGTTAATTATCTAATAGAGTCCAACATCAAAGATTCTTTGCCCGCTTATATATAATCCTGACACTTTAATCTAAAGAACAAGTAACACTTACTCTCTACTCTTATAGCCCCGAGCGTTAATTGTTTAAATTTTAGTGCAGAGAAAATTGATACATATTGTTCTATCCACCAATTTGATGACGTCCATATTAACGGAATCGTTTTGATAGGGTGATTCAACGTGTTATATGTCGTCAAAATCATCCTTCAGTTTTCTTTTTTATTTGATGTGCTTTTGTTAGTGCGATTTTGTTTGTATTAAGATTTTCATTTTTTTTTTAAGGACAAAATCTTGTTCTGGAACTTGTTTATTAGGATATACCGAAGTTTCATATACAAAAATATATCCTCCTATTTTTAAGAACCCCAGACGTGTAAACAACATTTCTTACTGATCTCATATTTTGACGTTACGGTATTCTAAGCAACTGCAGGGCGAAAAAATCAGAACCCAGAGGCTATAACGCTATGAATAACAAATATCTTTGTTTGGTTAACGCCTTTAGTTTTAGGGGTCTGTGATTGAATATCAAGTTCAATTACAGAAGCATATCTGATTTCATTCTGTAATGATTGAGAGCGAACTACGTTGCTTTTGTATCAAATCTGAAATTGACATTTACATGCAAGGCCATAGTCGGGTGCAATATGTTTTCTCTACATGGATTACACAAGTTTCAAATAAAATTTCACTTACACACGATGCATGGGGTGCTATTCAACACTATCAGAAAAGGGTCCTTTAAAAAATGGACCAAGATGCTGATTTGAAACGGAAGGTCCAGACGGTAAAAATTGATTAAACTTTTAGCATACAACCACAAGACATTGATTAAGCTTAGAAATATGGATAGCATAATCGCTTCCCTGGTTTTCATAGCGATTTACTTTAAAAATGACAAGCGCAAGCTCTGCACTGATCAATCTGTGGGCAGAGTCTTATCAAAGCAATAGATGATTTTACCTGCCTGGGAAAGATGTTATCGCAACCTCAGCCACTTTAGTGAGGCTAAGTAATTTGCCTTTCCCTAAAATATTTAACCAAACATAAGCATGGTCAGCATTCTTTAGATTGATTTATTCAAAATAGTTTTATAAAAGAGAAATTCCAAATATCATTAATGCGACCCAGGTGATATGCCAAATTGTTATCCAAATTTTATCGTTCAAATTGTTAAATTTCGTTTTGGGGAAATTGATTAATTCAGACGAGTTTCTTATGACTGGCTTTGCAGCAATCGGAAAACGTGCATTATATTACGTCAATTGTTAGTTGAACATAGAGTAACAGAGTGGGGTTTTCTTTCATGTTTTGGCAACAATGATTTCTCTAACATATAGTAACAGAGCGGGTTTTTTTTTTCTTCAATAATTTCATGTTTTGGCAACAATTATTTGTCCATAGATACATGATACGTACATTTACCATGTTTACTATCGACGTTTTCAGTGATTTTAAATCAGTGCCGTTTAAACAACTTGAAAATAACCTGCATGCCAATAATTCAATCTTTCATCAACATAACCATGCAAGTATAAATCTCGCTAAAACCTCAGCAGTGGATTTATATGGTTATATTTCGCGGAAGAGTGCATGCGTCTTATAGCATGTCAGCGGCTGAATCTCTGTGCGGCTTGGCCGGCAATGACTCGTATCCTTACTCTATACGGCACGCGTCAAAAACTCTTGCCTAAGGATGGATTCATACTCTCATACATTCGGTACCGAATGTATACTTGTGACGTCAAAATCATTCGACACCGAATGAAACTGGATGACCATGCCGAGTTGAAACGGATTAATTAGCCCGCTTGATAACATTATTCAGCACGTTTTTATATAAATATATCTTTTCTCCGGTTCATACTTTTTATTCGATGCCGAATATATTTTGACGTCACAAATATACATTTGGTACCGAATGTATGAGAGTATGAATCCACCTTAAGGCTTCTTTAATCGCTCTTCAAAAATGGAATTTGACATCAAATTACTTTGTATTATGTTACACTATTCAATTATTATGACGATAGAGTTAACACATGCGTGCAAGATTTGTTTTTGTTAAAACACAAATGGTCATGGTCAATGGTCAAACATTCGTTATGGACATTTCATTTGACTTTGACTTTATTCTTTGTCTCTCCACGACCACCATACCATCATGAAGTTTGTTAGTATTGATGAATCAATGTGTCTCTAAAATGTGTAAATCGTTTGTCTAGTAACTGTGGGTCCGACATCAAATTCGTCACTTCGAGAGCCAAGCACATAGTATGAAAAAAAAATAGATTCAGTAACCGAATATAGAAAGAAAACAATCCGTACAGTATATCATAATTTGTTTTATAATGTTTCAATGTTTTTTATTTATATACAGAATTGCTGATAAACTCATGGTAACTTTATGTCATTTATTGTTATTTTACTCTATATATTTGTTGAATATGTTCGTTGTATCTAAATATGTTGTTGATCATGTTGATAATTATGTTACCGTATATACCGGTATTGGTTGTATATTTATGATTGAAAATGAATACTTTGAGACTCAACGGACTGATATTTTAGTCAAACCAGCTTTGTAGTTAAACGATATTTTTTCTTAATTTTATGACAAATACAACATATTTATTAATTGTCTCGTCTTTGAGATTAAACTTAATCCGAGTCGGGTAAGGCTTCTCTGTACTTTTAATTTTGATGCGTGTGAGTTTATTTGAATGTCAGATTTACGATCTATTAAAATAAATCCTTTTGAGTTACTCAAAGAGCTCATCAACAATTAATGACGTTTCCTTATAATAGTCTGCTTCTCAAATGTAAATTAAACTAAATTTCTTTGCCAATCTTTGCTTGTAAAATACTCCGGTGGAACATTTGCATTGGCGCATTAATAATGCATGAACTTTTTAACAGCCGTGCACCTAAATGGCACACCGTCAGTTTAATCACACGTGCAAAAGTAATAAATAAATTTTATTTCTTAGAACCTCTTGGGTAACATTTTCCTTTGCTCCTCACAATTAAGAAGGTGTCGTAAGTTTTCGCAGACAATTATACCAATTAAAACATGAATGACTGGAGCTACCGGTGACACTTTAATGTACATATTTGAAGAAGATTCACCATATGACAGACTGGAATAAGCGGACGTTTATTTCTGATTTTATAAGAAAGGAATTACAGAACAACATAGGTAATAATCTGTGGTGATTTTTTTTCTATTATGTTGTCAGTGTTATGGACGAGAAACGTAATGTACAGCGCCATCTAGACGAATATCTGTACCCTAATCTTTACTCGAATTAAAAATTTATAAATAAAGTGTTAAATTGAACAGAGTATTCGCAGATGCTTTGGATGTAGCCAGTCATGATTTAAGTTAAAGAGCATTTGATTAACGCAAGTAAGCTCTCTGATTACACTTTAACGATTGAAGAACCGAGTCCCACTTTATATGCTTTTTGTAATGACATGAGTTGGATACAATGGCGGGTTTGGGGAAACTGATTGTGGTGCACAAAGACACATACGCAATATAATCTTAATAAAATGGTAACATCAATTCAATGTGAAAAACATAATAAGTACACCACAATAAGACCTACACGGCTTCATTCGTGCTTGTTACTTACATAAATGTTACTCAAAAAGGTGGTAAACGAAATACCCTATGATTGAAAAGATATATGCCAAATTGAAAATTATGTTTTATGCCTAAGTCTATACATAATTTCCAATTACGATGAACCGACCAATGATTTACGAAATCTAAGATATTTCCGATTGACCTGTAACGCTTACTCTGCTGCCCTCTCTGAAACCACGCAATGTACACCGTTTTCATAAATATATTTTGCAATGTATTAATCTGTAGATGATACACTGTTATTAAGCATGTGTAGTGAATAACGTTTATTTGCGATCTTAATCAATTAAAAAATTAAGACGACGGAGCCAATTATGAAAGACTGCGTGTATGTATACTTTATATTATCTTAAACTTACTTTAAAAAGATAATAAAATGAACGGTCTTGGACAATTGATGTCATACAATATTAATACTGAAAGTGATCCGCAAGACACGGCGGAGGTACCCTTATAATGTCGATGATATTTCAAGACGTTGCGCGTGTGAACTTTAATGATGCGAGTCAGATTTGCTTTTGATGCTCTCTAGGCGTGCAGCGCCCTTAAGCGATCCAGGAGAAATCTGCTCTATCCATCCTCTCATACTTGACTTTCTTCACGAGTCATTAGGTCGTTTGTTTTTGAAAATGCTTAACTAGTTACAATCAATGAGTCCCATGGTGACATTAATTACAATGTTTCTTGTCTGTTCTCACAGTGCTCATACCTGGTGTCAACGTCAACGATTATTTTCAAGTAAGAGTTGTTTTTAAAAAAATGATTATAGTTCTTAAAAGTGCCTGTTCATGTCTTTATAGTCGTAAATGCAATAAACATCATTTTATGCTACAAGTAAAAATTCTTGCCAAGGTTGTAATTTGCCAAAAATTGTGGGTTTTTGGGGGTTTTTTTTGGCAGATTTGCAATCCTTTTGCTTAGTACAAAACAATGAGCCTGATTTTAATCCTTATAAAAATACTTCCAAATATTAAAACGGAACAAGTGTACTTTAGGTCCCATCCAGAATTTAAGGGTTAGGGTTTAGGGTTAGTGTTAGGGTTAGGTTAAATTTAGGGTTAGGGTTAAGGTTAGGGTGTAGGGTTAGGATTAGGGTTATGGTTAGTTTTAGGGTTAGGGTTAGGGTATAGTTTCATTAAAAAAAAGAAAATGACAAGGCGATGCATTTACAGCTGGTTTGAGATGAATCATGGGCAAAAATGAGTTTCAATATCTGGTCGAGAGGCTGGGTGACGACAAATATTTCTTCATGTTATCAAACTATTTTCTTCAATCATTTGTGACATAATACAGTGGCGTAGCATGATTTTTTCAGGTGCGGCAAAGACGTTTTCCCGATTTTTCCAGGTGCGTTATTGTGTGTGTACTTTTTTTTTCGGTGGGTTGGCAAAACTTTCTCGCTGACAAGCTTCAGGTGCCCTATATCTGTTACGCCTCTGTAATATGATTCCGAAGGGGGGTTCTTACTGAAAAAATGGTATACGGGGGTGCTCAAAGGTTTTGGGGTGCATTTTCGCAATTTTTGATATATTGATTGGTGGGGTTTTCTTACAGACCCAATGCGCACCCAATTGCAAAATCGGGTGTAATTTGGAACATGTTGTAAAAAAACCAACCCAATTTGCCCTAAATTGGGTGTTTTTTTCTAGAAAAAATGGTACAGAGATGGGTCTCAACTTCGCGCTTTTCGAGGTATAGAAATGGTCCAAATTCTGAAGTCTACTTTGAGCTTCCTCGTACAACCATTTTTGAAGACACCCCCCCCCCCTCCCAATTTAATAGCATGTCAGGAATCAACAGTGACATCGCATCAGCTTATAATGACATGATAGACATTCCATACTGGCGCGTGAACCATCATCTTGAGATCATTATCAAGTGATAATAATTAATAAGACTACTCATCTTCACAACATTGATTCCCACAGAAAAAGAGCGAAGACTGAAGATGTGTAAAGCAGATCACTGAGAGATTGATGCGTCAGTGTGAACAGTTGCAAAATAATTTCGTCAACTCTAACCGTTTTTTTCCATCAATGTGTAGTATTGTATATATCTACTAGCGGACTATAACCCATCTTTGGATGGTACAGAAAGAGAGAAAAAGTGACAATATATATAAGTAGATTCTCGTACGTGAAAGTTAACTTAAGGTTATTATAGTGCAATGTGAAATTTAGGAAAAAATGACACTTTTTATAAAAAAAAAACTATGGAATTTTATGCTTCTAATATTTTTATTCAATTCAAATCTAGATATAAAATTACCTTTCGGGCATTTTGTGATTTCCCTTGCGCGAAATTTTTAAACCATACTTCTAGTCTGATTTTGATCAAATTTGGCAAAATTAATGTTGATATTTTGAGGGGAAAATGTCTGCGTTTTGAATTTTGCCGGGGAATTTTGGGCCTATTTCGAAAATGTTGGCTAGAACGCGTTATTTTTTCACAACGTTTTAACATTACAGTTTAGATTGTTATATCTTTCCATTCTTGAAAAATCAAGTTCATGAAATTTCAACAACAGCAAAGTGGCTGAATGCTACGCGCAAGAGTAACATTTTGAAAAGCAATATGGCCGCTGTTTCCACAGCAACAGTCACGGATGGGCGATTTTTTGTCACTTTTACCACTTCATGTCATCAAATCAACATTGTGACTAAATTTGAACATATCCACCTCGCCCTCGTCACCTAAATTTACTTCTACCTTGTACAAGTAGCCTACGAAAACCGTGCCATTCTGTGTTTGGGGGTTGACAAACTTAGCAAGTATAATTTATTTACTTCGTTAAGTTCGTCTGGAATTCTGCTTATATATTTTTTAAAGTAGGTTAAATAGGAAAAAAGGAAAGGATTTTATGTACACAAACCATCGATTTTCATTTTAATAATAAAAGATTTTAATAGGCATTTACTAATTCCGTTAATGTGTTTTCTTTAATTAGTTAATTATATAATAGAGTCAAACATCAAAGATTCTTTCCCCGCTTATATATAATCCTGACACGTTAATCTAAAGAACAAGTCACACTTACCATGCTTACTCTCTACTCTCATAGCCCCGAGCGTTAATTGTTTAAATTTTAGTGCAGAGAAAATTGATACATATTGTTCTATCCACCCTTTTGATGACGTCCATATTAACGGAATCGTTTTGATAGGGTGATCAACGTGTTATATGTCGTCAAAATCAACCTTCAGCTTTCCTTTTTATTTGATGTGCTGTTGTTTGTGCGATTTTGTTTGTATTGATATTTTCACTCTTTTAAAGGACAAAATCCTGTTCTGAAATGTGTGACTTATTCTTTAATCAATTATGCAGCAATCAGAGAGATCTTATAAAAAAATAGACTAGACTAGCCCGAACTAAACTTCACTAAAATTATAGGCCTACAAGATTAGACCAAAATACTTTGATTAGATATAGACGAGAATAGAATAGAATAGAATAGAATAGAATAGAATAGAACAAATTGAGATGAAATGAAATGAAATGAAAATTATAAAGTAAATAAAATTGATAAAAGACTACACTGTGCTAAACTTGCTAGTATAATTAGTATAATTATACCTAAGTTTCATCTGATATATATATAAAAAAAATCCTCCTATTTTTAAGACCCCAAGACGAAAAACACGCTATTTTCTTACTGACCTCATGTTTTGACGTTACGGTATTCTAAGCAACTGCAGGGGTGTGTTTCACTAAAGGATAAGATTATAGTCCAGGACCTGCCATAGAGACCCGTATACATTTTAATGTAAGGAATTTTTGAATGTTGGACTAGGTAGCATATACATATCTTAACAAGATTTTATTAGGTGGAAAATTCCAAACTTGGGCAAACTCTTAATATGGCCAAAATTCAA
>JXSR01S018494.1:16308-27338 GCA_000969725.1 Ophiothrix spiculata
AAATATAATTTCCCAAGAAATTACCATATGCACAATCTGAAATTTTTAGCTGTATTTACTAATACCCTGGTCACATAACCTGGCAGCGAGCTTACGATGTGTTTACGACGTCAATTCAGCAGCTGCCGATTGGATACCCGCCGTGAGCCGTAGAGATGCCGGCAGCATGCTGCAAGAATTTAATTCTGAGTTAAAACTTTGCGGCTTGTATGCGATGTCCTTAGTTATGGTCACATAACCACCGTCGTCCGACCGTCCGCATCGCAAGCATTCACTGGTGTCATACCGATGTCATACCGGCGTTGCGGCTTATGTGACCAGGGTGTTAGGCAAAAACAAAAAACAAGTTTGTTTCCTGTCGGTTGTCAAAAAACCTAAATGCGAAATGCGGTTTTTATTTTATTTTTTTTCCTTTTTTTTTCTATTGTTCAATAGGTGCTAAGGCAAATTTTGATTGAAAATCTGCATGGATGATGATTTTTTCAGTAAGAAACCTGTCCGTTTTCAAGTTTGTGTTGAAAAGAAAACACTTCTTTAGTAAAAATTTGCAATTTCCCCTTTCTTTTGATCAAATTGGCTATTTTGATTTTCGTTTTCTAAAATATCAAATAAAAAAATGAAATGCGCAAATAATGACGCCAAAACGAAATGCGCGCGGTGCACGGGAAACAAACTTGTTTTTGTTTTTGCCTTACACACAAGATATCAAATCCTAACACTGCTATAGTAGCACTGCTAAAGTGATCCTTAAAATCCCATTTGTCCATATTGGTATGTACTTTCTCATAATTTAACAATTACTACACTTAATATACAGATGTTGTCAAGTTCTGATAATTTTCTCATAAATATGGCATAATGTTTACAAATAATACATTGTTTAGGATTTTTTAGCTTTCTAAGCCTGATATGATTTACTAAGTGTCAGAAAAGCTTGTTCAGTATTTCTGCATTACACTTGGTACAAGTGGATTCAAGATGACCGAATTTTAACACACACTTGTATTTCAAATATCATCAAAATATTTCTATAAATATCTTTTTTTGTTAAAGTGACACACATTAACAATAAACAAGTAAACGTTAAGTAGAACTTGGAGTTATTTGACAGTTGGATAAAAATTGAAGAAAGAGCAAAAGTATAAATTTCTGCTTGGGAAATTTGATACCCATCATCGGAACGTGCAGAAGTTGAGGCATGAGGGATGACCCCTTTTATTTGAAAGAAGGTTCATTAAATGCCCCTTGCATACCTGACATACAGTATTCCCAAGACACCCAACCCCACCCACCTGAACAAAAACTGCTTTGGTGTGCAAATTTCACATTTTGAAACGGTGTAACATAGAAAGTGCATAATGGAAGATAGGGCCTTTGGTTTGAAGTAACACACTAAATTATTTGGTTAATGCTAGAACATTCTATAGGATGATCAGTACATTGTTAAAATATCATTGTTTTATGATCTCACAGGTTACATTTACATGACATTAATCCAACTTTTTTAACCTAATAGTGAAAACATTTCAATATCTCAAAAAATGTCTCATTTTTATGATGTCCCTGATTTTCTTTCAATTTTATATCAACGTTATTATTTATCATAATTATTGTTATCAATATAAATGAATAAATAATATAAATGAATAAATATTATTTTAAAAACATTGATCTTTTTTTGCCTCAGATCAGTTAATTTCCTTTCTTTTTCAATATTTAAAATTTTCATTCTGCATATCCAAAATGTCCATCGAACATATTCTTCTTGATTTTCAAAAGGTCACTGTTTTTCTTACTAAAAATCTCATCTCGAAGTCTTCCTTTATTTTCTTGGATTTTGGTTTTCCTCCTCATTTTCCTCCACCTCTACCTCTTCTTCTTGCCCCTCCTCATCTCCTTCTTCCACCTCTTCCTCGGGCTCTTCAACATCATCTTGACCTGGTTTTGGTGGTACAATAATCTCTTCCAAAACAGGCTCTGCAACATCCACTTCACCATCACCCATTTCCATGTTCATTGGTTCTGGCTCAGGTTGATTTTCATGTAATGTACTTGCTTCTTTGTCTGGGAAATTCTTAAAATAGTCGGCCCATTCAAAATCCAGTTTATAGCATGAGTTTTCTTCGGGGAGATCATCATTGTCCGTGTAGTACATGATGTAAAAATTGCACATTTCATCAGCTTGTGTAGCCCTGGAATAGAATAAAAGGATTGTTTCTTCGATATTAAGGGTGTCTGTTAACTGATTAGCCAAGTTTAAAGTAGAGCAAACCATTCTGATGTCAATTTGCCTTGCTTTAGCAACAAACAAATTGGCAATATAAGGGTTTAAAAGCTCAACTCCCAAAAATGGATGCCTCCAAGAAAATATATTCTGCTTATTGATAAGCAGAGTCATGTTTAAGGGGCTCACCAGGTGTACATCACCTCACGTTTTTTGCAGAGCGGTTTTTGCAGAGAGCCTGATTTTGAATTGGCACAGTCACACCTGCTTGTCTTAAAAGAAAGCATTAAAGTAGCACTGCCCTTGAAATGAGCTTGGGCCGATTTTTCAAAATTTAATTTTCATGGTTATATGAAAGATGACCACTCAAGAGGTCTTAATTTCAAATTTCAGCTTATTTGGTGAAATGGTTTTGATTTTATGGGTAGTTTTGTATTTCAGTGCTTGCTTCCTATACGTTACTGTATAGAATCAATTATGGTTATCATAATTAGACACATTTTCATATCTCAAAAACGGAACATAACTCAGCCGTGAAATTTCACATTGGTTGTAAGAAATATATGAGCAATATTTTGGTACCAAAATCTCAAAAAGTTTGAAAAAAAGTTGGGGCAATCAGACCAAGCTCCTTTAAACACTAGCTATTCTTGCTCTGCACATGTGGTTTTGCTAGAATGGCATCCTTCTATTGCCAATTCCTGAATCCACTCTTGATTCATATTGTTTTATTTAAAATTTGTGTTCACAGCAGGAATTGTTGATGAAATGTCTTGGACATATTGTACCACTTACCCAATGTATGTTGGCGTGTCTCTGTCGCTGGTCATTGTACATCTCATTGCCTGAAAAATAACAAGAACATGTATTTTGTCATTTTTGGTTTTTACATCATAAAAAGGATCTAAATTTTATCTTATAAATAAGCTCCCTGAAAATCGTGTCCAGAATATTCAAACAATTGTGCTCCAGAATTTAAATCAGCTGACGCATGACGATCGTTTTGACTGGTCAATTTTCTCCAGTGACAAGAACTTGGCGTGGCAATCGCGGAAACAAACTATCACATGCAACTGCGTGAATTGCAGTGTGTCGCGTACGGCGCATAGTACTACTTGACAACACGCGTTAATGAGTAAAAAAACCCGCGAAACGGGGAGCTTATTTTGAAGATTGACTGTAGGATCTCATCAACAAGCCTCAGTTATTAACAGGAAATACATTGGAATTATATAGGGTGTACACAAAGTATTGTCACCCCCATAAATTTGAACGATTAAACGTTAACACAAATCAGCTAATGTTAAATTAGAACTTAATATTTATTGATAACATATCTTATCACTAATGTTGATATAATTTCAATGCCTTTTGACGTCATTTTTCTCAGAAATTATTGTCCCCATGGAGGTCAATGATCTTTGGGACACGTTTGGGCCCAATATCAATCCAGAACGCAGTTGTTTTCTTTATTGGTTTCCCGGAGCGTTAAACCATCGCTGTACCCAACTAATGAGCATGTTTAAAAGCTAAGATAACTCCTTATTTATTTTGCCATCTGTCCTTAACTTTCTTCCCAGTTTTCTCAGTTTTTCACTGCTTTCCTTGGTCTTATTTTATCCGACCACTCCACCATCTTTAAAAGTCTCTGAGGTTCGGGAAGCTTTAACAGGCACCCTAAAATGTGATCGCATGAGAACCAGTGAGCATACATAGGTAGCTTTTAAATCATATGTGTGCTTGAGGCCTATATCATGCTTGTTGCATTTAGGTATAAGTTCGTTTCCAGTTGTTTACTCTGGTAAGAATACACACCAAAGAGGTTAGGTGCAGGGGGTGGGAATACTTTGTGCACACCCTATATATCAGATTATAAGATAACAGACTTGTTGCACCAAATATTTGGTAGCTCATAAGAACTATAGCCAAACTCTTATTTGCATAAATCTCTTGATTCATTTCAGGGTAGGATATACTTCAGAAGCTCTTTTGCAGGTGTATCCTAACAGGGAGTGAAGTTGTAAAGGGCAAGGAAAGGAAGAGTTTAGAAGATCAAAATGAAGGGAAAAAGTGAGAAAACAAAAGGAAGAAAGGACAAATTTGGACGCAATTAAAAATCTAAACTGAGTTACGCCCCTGCTTTTAAATCAGCAACATTTTGCTTTAATTGTGAGTATCGAAAGTAGCTTACCAGAATATCTCCTTTGTCGATTGTCAGCTCAGGATCGGTGACTGGGTAGAACATCTGCAGGGAAAATGGGTTGTAGAAATTGAACATATTTTGTTAGTTTTATCTATGCAATGTATTGTATTGTACATCCTTTCATGGTAACAATAGTGCACGTTTGCAGTTTCAAAGGGTGGTCCACAGGAACATCGGAACCGTGTGGACACACCACTTCTTGGCAACTAAATTGTACATTTTAGGTCAAAAATTTCACCAAATGCCAGTATATAATGAACAATGTCACATTAATTGTGGGGCCAGGTCTGTGGTCGCATCCACAATGTACATCCACTGTTGAGTCACAGGGCTGGATCCAGGAATTTTCAAAAGAGGGGTGCTATTTTGATAGGGCCTCAGCGCCCTCTCAAAGTCAGGTGTTGCTCTAAACAAATAAGGTGTTGCAGGATGCAGAACTGTTTGAAAATACCTGAAAATCATACATTGCTGCCATTCTTGACACAATTATTAATTTTCAAGGAATAAACTCATTAAAAAGCGGCAACTTTTTGGCGTGCTACCAAAATAAGAGGAGGTGATATCTCTAACATCTTAAGTTGAAGTAGAAAATACGCTTCCCTCTACACACCAGCACAGTATATGAGGACAATTAGGGAGTGATCTCCAAACAGCAAGGACAAACACTTTTAGCAGAACTTTTATACCAATGTATGTTATGGAGGAATTGCTCTTAAGAACAATTTTAAGAAGCAGTAGCAAACCATTTTTTTCAGGTTACTTTGCTGTGTACCCATGCTGTGATGGCTTAATTACCATGTTTCTACTCGAATGTAAAATATAAACCGATCATCATTTACCGTGTAAGAATACCTTGTCGCACAGTTTCTATTCACGACAGAATCCGATTATTTTTGGTTTCACTTGATGAAATACCGTGTACACCGGATGTACGGGAAGTACAGGTTGAGTGACCTTTTTGCGCGGCGATGCATTGAGATGATCGGATTCTCACAACTGGTACTGTTTATAGTGGATTGCGACGCGCTATTTTAACGGCAATAACCACCCTCCAAGTGGGTACAATACATTGGTAATTGTCTTACACATATTTTAAATAAACCAATTATTTTGCGTTTCTACTGGGTGACTTACCCGGGTTTCTTAAACTTAATCGGCATTACCAAGGTAAGCATAGAAACAGGCCAAATGGTTCACACACAAAAAAAGCAAAAAGCAAATCAGAATATCAGAATAAATCTCTTACCTCTGGAAGCTGAGGATCTCTTTTGCCGATCTCATCCCATTTACCATCTCTTATACGGTATGCTGAAACCACTTTGCCTAAATGAAAAAGAGAATTAAAACCACTGAAATTAATATAAAATAAAACATACTGTATAATTTACACATTTTGACAGAATTTTCTGCTTCAAGATTATAAAAACCAAAATTTTCATCAACAAACTTTTGGTCAAACAAGTTGGTTTTGGGCCTTCTTGGCTAAAATAGCATGTAAATCTACTTTTAGATATAGAAATGTATACTTTTATGTGGATTTATCACTTGCTTTTGCAAAATGATGAGTAAATTGACACCAACCTTTGACAACAACCCCATGTACTTTTAGAATTTTCCCAAGGGTGGTCACTCTCATTACAAGGTGGACACCATTCTCATACACAAAAACAAGTAAAAAGGGTAGCTTTTAGGAACGGGCGATATACTTTAAGTACATTGGAAAGGGTATCAACATTGCAAAAATCTGGAAATTAGGCTATACTTTACAATATCTTGGTAGTTGGAAAGAGTATGAAAATATGATCTTTCCTTCCTAAAAATGTTGTTTTTTACCAAAAAGAACAATAAGTTGATAACTATATAAGTATCATTTAACTCTGTTATTGTTGTTATGAGCAAATCTGTTGTAAAACGAGCAACATAGGCCTACAACCAAGAAGATGCATCTTTTGGAAAACATTAATGAAGGCTAACTTGAAAAGGGGATGTTTTGTAGACTTGATTTGAACATACTTGTTTTGGGTGGGGAAAACATTGCAAAATACATGGTTTGTTTACCTCGGTTGGTCCTTTAAAAAAAATGTACGGGGATGCTCAAAGTAGACTTCAGAATTTTGACCATCTCTATATCTCAAAAAGCGTGATTTTGTGACCCATCTCTATACCATTTTTCTAGGGCAAATTTGGTGCTTTTTGGATAAAATTTTCCAAAATAATCCCAATTTTGCAAAGTCTATGACGAAAACCCACCCATCAATGTACCAAAATTACGAAAATGCACCCCCAAAACCTTTTAGCATCCCCATATACCATTTGTAAGTAAGAACCTCCCCAGGGCGGTTGGTCCATGACGGACACTTGCCATTAGATCCATGATGAACTCGTGGTCTCTTCCAAGCTCATACAAAAGTACCAACCTGGATAGCCAGAAACGGCTTATCTATGCATGCTGGCCAATGCATCTTTGAAAAGATGCCAAAAGTAGAAAAGTTAGCAAGAAAAAGAGAAAGATGGCCACTCCCAACACAATTGTACAAAGCCCTTACTTTGTGAGAAAAGAAATCAGGAATTCTAATCTCATGCCCTGATGCAAAGACTCCTTGTTTAGAGTATTATATGAACGAAGGATAATTACTTGTTTAGGGTCTATTTTGAAAGGCTATGTATAAGCATGGTTTCCAACTTGCAATTGCAGTGTCCTCCCCCGGGCAATTTGCTTGTATTACAATTCCATGTATTTTTACCTTTTTTAGCATAAAATACACAGCATATTATGGTTTCACTGTACAACAACCATTTCCTATCCAGTTTAGATCAGTTGTGATAACATGTACAATGAATTTTTCATGAGAGTGCAAGAAAGTCATATCTGCAATGGCTGCCACTTGTTACATTTATCCAACACCTTGTCAGTAGAATGCAAAAAATCCCTCAAATTTTCTCTACAATGTTGGTTGCTCTTTAAATGGTTCATCAGGTGATGCTGACCCAAGTCTGAGCATTCCACAGTGTGCAATTCAAATTTATTTAAAGTGGCAGCTATTGCAGATATAACTTTTTTGCACTCACATGATGAAATATTCTGTTTCTGAATATGAAGCCATAGACTGCAATATAGACTAGGCCTAATATAGACTAAAGTACTGTACTTTCTTAAGCTTCCCTTTCTTTTATATTTGGAGATGAAAATGAAAGAGGAAGTTTTTGAAAACGTTATTTAGATTAGTGCTTCTAAAGGTGCATGTACTAATTGGTGCACTTAAGAAATTATTCGAAATACACCAATAAAAAGGTACATTTGGTGCTTTATGCTTTCTCATTTATGCAACATATAGTAAGACATGGATCCTGATTTAGATAGCTTTAGATCTAGCCAGAAATATGTAAGCCATTTTAATGTTGGTTTTTCCTGCACAAGAATAGTCAATATGTGATGGCTCACCCCAATAGGGGTGACTTTGCAGATGACGATCAATTTTGATTTTATCATTTCATCTGTAACAGCATTTTCTAAGCTTTAAAATGACGCCTTACTTGTTATAATTGATCAAGAATATCTACTGAAAATTCTTTTTATTTTCTATATTTTTTGCTGTCTCTTTTCAACAGATTCTTGAAAAGTGTTCTGTCGCAAAGTCCCCCTTATCAGGGTGAGTCATCACATATTGTTCCACAACTATATCATTATTTTTTGTATATAAGCTTCAATGATTTATTCAACTTACCAAGTGTATGTGTGTGTACTCTGTAAGCAAATGGATGCAGCTCAATTTTCTCTTTGTACCGGCAAGCGCCCTCAAGATTTACTGAAAACAAAAAGTACAAAACAGGTTATCGTCAAGTAAAAGGAAAATTACATCATCATATATGACGTCATAGCGCTCTTAAATGAATTTTGAAGTTTAGACTCTTATCTATTAACTGACAAAACATAAACAAAATCTACAGGTAGGAACTTTTCACCACGATCGTCCTTAATTATTACAATTGAACAACATTTTCAACTTTGTGTTATTTGTATTTGAAAGACTTTTCAAATTTGCAAAATTACTAAAATCATCAATTGCTATTGGTGATCATCAGTTCAATTTTCTTTACCTATCTACTGCTAATCTTCAAAATCTACCCTGATATTTCTGTCTGTCTTTCTAGCAACTACAGTATAAAATCTCTCTAATCTTTCAAAGGAGGTCGGAGCCTCACAATCCCTAAAAATTGTTTTTATCATAACTTGAAAACTAATAAAGTAAACTACATAAATATGTTACATTTTAGAAAGGATATTTTACAAGGAATCCATTTATAGCATCAAATTTAAAGTTTAAGAACTTGCTTTTTAGAAACTCACCAAAAACGAGTTATTTTGCCAAATTTTTTTTGAACAAGCTTAGAAAAAGTATTAGTTGGCAAAAATCTTCCAAAATAGGTACAAATCATCTAAATCGATAGTTCTAGGGAATGTTTTCTTAAATTTTTGATTAACTTCTTAGTTTTTTTTAAATGCCCCCAAATCGTGATTTTTTTTAATGAATTTTTGGTCTATTCGTACCAAAATAAAACTAGGGGATTAAACAAAAAATTGAGAAAACATTCCCTAGATCCATCGATATAGATGACTTATCCCTATTTTTCACATTTTGGCCAAATAATATTTTTCCTAAGCTTTTTTTCCTACTCTCTTTCTAAAGATGAATAAGTTTATATAGTTTACTTCATTAGTTTTCAAGTTACTTGATCAAAATAAATTTTCAGAAATCCTGAGGCTTGGACATCCCTTAAATAGACTAGCCTTGATATCATTTTGAATTAAAAACTTATGGAAATGCTCTTTTACAGCTTGAAAATGCAACAAAATCAGAAACAGGCAAAATTTTGGTGTGACTAGATCTCTGATGGATTTGCCACTTAAAGAGCAATCAAAGCTACGCAACACATTTAATACACATTTAAAAAGGTAAATTACTCCTTTTAAAAATAAGGGCACGTATTCCAGAAAGATATTTAGCTAAACCATTGATTAACTGAGCATCAACTGTCCAGGAATGATACGCATCATTACAGCTTTCAAGCAGAACAGTTCAATGAGTTGTGTGGTTGACGAGAAATAAACCTTGATTTAGTTAAACATCTTTCTGGAATACAGGCCAAGATGTTTGACCATCAAAGGCAAAGAAACAAGATGTGTTGACCACAATGTCAATGCCAGACTCAGATATGTTAGTCAACATAATAATGTTCCTGGTTTAAATACTGATTATTGGAACAATTTAGACAATTGTTCAATTGACCAAGATAGAACAGATTTTTTGACAAATAAACTCTGCTTTGAAAACTGATTTTGTGGCCTGAGTGAGGTATAAACTTGATTGTATGATATTTTGTTAGAATTTGGTCTGTTAGAACTAAAAATGCAGAAAAGAGTGAAAAGGCCACAAGGGATTATGGAAAGTGGTTTTTGCATTCCAAATTCCTGTATCCACTTTCAACCACTCCTCTGGATCTTGCCAATGCTCCCCTCTGCTCCCCACTCTTCCCCTCCACTGCTTTCTGATAACTATACCCTTCCCCTCTTCCCTTCCCACCCAGCGGCGGCACCAGCATCTCACTTCTGGGGGGGCAAACCAAATTTCTGGGGGGGGCAAAAAATTTTGAAAAAAAAAAAATTTCAGACAAACTTTGTTCATTTTGGCTAAAAAAAGCCTATTTTTGGCTAAAAAAATGATATTTAATAGTGAAATACGCGCGAAGCGCGCAAAATTTGTACGTTTTATGTCAAAATGATCAATAAAAACGGGTAATTGAGAGAAATTTTGTGCCTAGAAGCTTCTGATTTTTTTTTCTGGGGGGGGCAAGCTGGGGGGCAAAAAAAATTTTCAGGGGGCAAATGCCCCCCAAGCCCCCCCCCCCCCCTTGGTGCCGCCACTGTTCCCACCCCTCTCCACTCCTACAATTGGTCTCCCAGTTATTACCTGTTGAATGTTCAGGAATCTTTTTGTCTGCTCCCATGAAATACACACCAGCAACCAATGGTTGTCTATGGAAAATAAAAAATGAACATATGATTAGCTCCCAAGTCCCAAAACAATTGCAATATTTGGACAAGAAAATTATCAAGCAAAAAAGCAAAATGTACTTTAAATAAACTAGTAGTACGGTAGTAGGTACATGAAGTGGAGGAAAATAGTCTGAGGCAATATGGTGTACATATTTCATAGACGTTGTTCCTTTTTTCTTTTCTTTTTTGGAATTTGCCAATGTTTGCCAACATTTGTTGCAGTAGCCAACTGTCAAAATGGGAAATTTTGTTATCTGTTACAGTAGCTTGTTTGGGTTTTTGTCAGTTTTTATCAAATTTTTTTAGTCTACCACCCCAAACCCTCCCCATGTCAAAATCCTGGCTAAGCTTCTGCCCAAGGCATCACCAAAACTCTTTACCTAAATTCTCCTACATTAATTTGTAAGGATTAAGTTTTTTTCCATATGCTGGGTTTTTGGAGCCAATGGCAATGCTTGTTGGTAAGGTGGTTTGCATGAAAGCCAACTTGTTTACGCACATATTTATATATGGCAAGCCACAGCAGTCATAAATGCGAACCTAACGCC
>JXSR01S018495.1:12347-27910 GCA_000969725.1 Ophiothrix spiculata
CTTAGTTTATGTGGTAAGTATTGCTGGATACCACAGAATATATTAGCCTATTGATATCTTGTTTATGTGGTAATTATTGTGGAATAGCACAGAATATAGCCTACATACAATATCTTAGTTTATGTGGTAAGTATTGCTGGATACCACAGAATATATTAGCCAATTGATATCTTGTTTATGTGGTAATTATTGTGGAATAGCACAGAATATAGCCTACATACAATATCTTAGTTTATGTGGTAAGTATTGTAGAATAACACAGAACATAACCTACAATATCTTGTTTATGTGATAAGTATTGTGGACTACAACATAATATAGCTTACAATATCTTATTTTATGTGGTAGGTATTGTGGTATACCGTACCACATAATATACCCTATTCACTCGTCTAATTCAACTATTTTCCAGCTGACAATCTCCTTAAATTAACAAAATTCCCATTTCCAAAAGTTTGACAAATAGTCATACTCTATAACCGACACTTCATTTAAGTTATTTTAACAATTTTTGGCACGGTAGTATGAAAGCGCTCAACTGTAACGTGATCTAAATTCAAAGAAGGAGTAGTTGAATTGGACGAGTGGATACGGTAGCCTGCAATATCTTATTTTGTGTGTTAAGTATCTCCAAATACCGTAGAACATGATAGCCTTCAAACTTTAAAAAGAAAAATAGCCTACAATATCTTATTTTATGTGGTAAGTATTGTAGAATACAACAGAATATATCCCTGCAATATCTTAATTTATGAAGTAAAATCATGGATTACCACAGAATATAGCCCTGCAGTATCTTGCTTTATGTGGTAATTATTGTGGATTACTGCCGATATAATAGCCAATAACAGGCCCGTAGCCAGGATTTTTTTCAAAAGGGGTGCGGAATTTCAAAGTTTGAGGAATGATTTTCGTTTTGGTCGACCCTAAACAAATTATAAGTGGTTTTGACAAAGTGACAAAGTATTTTGTGTAGTATTTTATCAAGAACCGACCTACATTTATTGTTTGTTGCTTTAGGTGTTTTTGGTGGACATTTATGGAATTTTTGTGGGCCTTTTTTGTACATTGTCAAATTTTTTGGAAGGGGAGTGCGTGCGATGCCCCCACCGCACTCCCCCCTCTCCCCTGGCCTATAATATCTTATTTTATGCAGTAAGTATTGACAAATACCACAGAACATAGCTTACAATATCTGATTTTATTTGCATTGTAAAGGGTCTATCAGATACCAAATGATTGAGGTGGATAAGTGGATACAGTACCACAGAACATAGCATCTTATTGTAAGTGGTAACGGAAACATAAAATTTCAGTTGAAAAGCACAAATGCACATATCTTGTTGAAATTTTTTGAAAAAAAGAAAAGATAAGGGTTATGAAATGCCCATATAAAGCAAATAGTTGGTTACATGCACTTTCTAAATGTCAATATCTAGTTGAGTATAGGTGCAATAATATTATGGCGGTTATGGATCAGGAGTCAAGTGACGTTGGAGCTGACATTTTATGCTCATTGGAATTGTTAACAGTCTTAACATGTGTCACAAATGAGTACTGTAGCGGTTTTACACAATATAATTAATAAGATTCTGTCAAATGACAAATACATGTGTGCAACTGTGCATGTGGGAGACTTATTCTAGGAAAATGGTATTTAGCTGTGCAGTTAATCACCGATTGCACAGCTAATGTCATTTGTTAAGATATAGCATATACATGTCTTCAAATTGGTTGTGATTCGAAATACCGGTAATATTAAAAATAGGTCAAAAATTGCAATATGTGAACCTATTTTTTGCTTAATTATAAATAATTACAACATTTATGAACTCACTTCTCATTTGAGAACTGAGTCCAAAATTCTCATTCCCTCCCACCAGACAAATAGAAAATTTGAAATCTGCCCATGCAGGAAAATAATACATTGAGGGTTGGGAGCAACAAGGATGATGGGTAACAAAAGGTTTCAAGACCTGGTGGTGCTGTCAAGATGAATGATCTAATATACATAGGCCTACCTAGACAGCCGATTCACATGAAAATGAACATGACATTTTTATCCCAGAAATGAACACAGAGTAGAGCACGGACAATTTGCCAACCTTGTGTGAGATCATCTATCTGGTAAGACCAATCAGGTATTGACATCGTTTGTTCCTGAGATTGTTGAAATGTAGATACAGCCTTGTTTCTTCCAACCCTGGATATATCCTACTTTCATGATATATCTCAACACTAGAAATTAACATCACTTTAGAACAAAGTATTCTAAAATTCGTACTGGAAATAACACATATGTTTTTGAATTGATACAAGGTTCATGGTATCCATAATTTAGTTTAGAAGTCATTTAGTATACGTACAGATCTGTACTGCCGGTACTAGCAGAGTGCAACGGCATCAATAATGCATAATTGTGTTACCCAGACATGTACGGTGTAATTTTCAAATGGTGAACAGTGTTATAAGATTGTACACAGATACCTGACTATGAATGCATGCTATTCAGAGCTGTATTGCATCGTTTAATTACCTGCAACTTTATGTTTATGATGCTATGATGCACAGGGCTTTACTTTCCCTTAAATTGTAGCGTTTTCCTGTAACAAGTAATGTTTATGATACCCAGTGAGGAGCATGCACAAAAACATAAACATTGATAATATTATGAAGAAATTATAATAACCTACAGTTAAGCTCAGTTACAAATCATATGGACAATTCTCATTTTAATGCCCTGAATTTGGATGCATGTGATTCAATGACTCCTAATGCAATCCATCAATTTGATGGCAAATCTGTCCATATAAGTAGAAATTTGAGTCATAACCCAGACACACAGTGTCAAGGTACACATCCACTGGGCATTTTTGCCCAATCATTCATCGTCTGTGCCGTATCGATGTCAAAAAGTAATCCATTTCTGTTAGCGATGGTTTGTAAAACGAATGGCTAATTTATAAAAATATATTTGTTTGCAAATCTGATGAACTGTGGACTGCACTAGATAGTTTACACTTACATAAATGTGATCTAGTCTGTTTGAAAAAGAAATAAGCTTATAGCAAGAAGGGCAGGTTTTGGAGAATTAAAACAGGAGCTTGAACAAGGTGTCTTAACTCAGCCCATATATCCATACCTTCAATATAATAAGCATTGAAGAATCTGTTTTCATGTTCTAGTTCAAGAAGAAGTCGCATGTAATGATCATGATGTTTGTGACCATTCCACAGTGGCCAAATAGTAATTATAGTGTGTCCATCTAGATGCATGAAATCACCTGGATGTCTAGGGCCTCCTACTCAGACATAGTATTGTTATCAAAATAGCACTGGCACAGTTCGTGTTGAGATATAGATTGCATATGCTGGCCTGTGCATGCGCTGGTTAAGCTATTACTGTCTCAAATGTTCAAAGGTGATTTTAATTATTGTTTATTACAAATGATGATGCATCAAATGTAGATGACAGACATTCTTTGAATTTATAATAAAGCGAGTTTGTTATTTCAATATCATGTATTTCATTCTTAACCAAATATAAAATCTTATTTGAAAACCAATTTGGCTTTCGGCCTAATCATTCCACTGGTATGGCTGTACTCAAACTTGTAGACAAAATTGCTAATGCAGCAAATAATCGTGAAATAACTACAGGTGTATTTATCATGATAATATTTTGAATAAATTGGCTTATTATGGACTAAGGGGAATAGTTTTGGAGTGGTCTAGGAACTACCTAACTAATCGTAAACAATTTGTTGAATACAATAATCACAAATCAACATTAAGATCTAATAACACTGGAATGCCACAGGGCTCAATTCTTGGACCGCTTGGTTTTATTATAAATTTATGTTAATGACATCCCAAATTCTGTTCCAGATTTGTCATTTATACTTTATGCAGATGATACTAGTGTATTCACTTCTCATAAGGACATTGACGTACTTAATAATAATAAAGTGATGGTATAAGTAAACTATATTTTGTACCTGATTGATGTTTAATTCCATAATGACAAGTTATTTTGCAGAATGAAATATTATTTGCAACCTACAGCAACATGATGTTTTTGTTTGTTTTTTAAAACAGATTTTGATAGTACTGTTTGCCATCTTTCGTAAAATAGCTGGAGAGTATGGGCGCATAGCCTTGGTACAGCACGGCGAAGAAAGGTAAGCTTACTAACCATTTATCTATTAGACTATTTTGTACCTTATTATGAACCGATTGCTTAGAATAAGTTATCAAATTCTTAAATGGGCTTTGTCAGGTTTGTTATAGTGCTAAAATGTTTTAAAAATTTGATTTTTAAGGTACTTCTAAAAATTTAGCAATTGGCACAAAAATGTTTTGCAGGATACTTAAAGACTTGTTTGTAAGGGTGGCTTTGAATAGAAAATTTATTAATATATTCACACAATTCACGTCATTCCCCTTTTCAAAATCCATGGAGGTAACACAGATTGGTACTGTATTCATATTGCACTACCTACTGACTCTGCTTTGCATTTCTGCGTTTTGCCAAATGACTTCTTGAATGCACAAATAGGAAACCTTATGAATCACATTTTGTTGCAGTCAGTAATGAAGCGGAATTTAATTTAAATGTGCGTAGTAAAATATCTGTAGCAAAATGGGAGGGCATTGGCCTTTTATCAAGCTGATAACATGTTTATTACACTCTTTGCTCGTTAAGCTTAATACATTTAAACAGCGGCAATCAAAATGTCATGGCTGATTCAGAAAATATCAAAAGAATCAAGGAAATTAATGAAATTGTTCAAATTGTTTGCTTACATGTAAAAACAAGATTTATGTTGTATTTCTGTAAATGTCAAATTGTTTCTTATTCAGTTAAAGGCAGCATAACTAACTCAGAGAAGAATGACTTATTTACAACTTGTTTTGCTTGCCATCTTATTAAAGTACAAATATTGTATTGTAAAGAGTTATTTTTTCCTCCATTTGAATTTGTGACATTTAAATTTTAAAGTTCATCATTTAGAAAGCAAATGAATTTGTAATTTAATAGAATGGTATCTAAAAGCTGAAGCAATTACCATATGGAAATTTAACCGTTAGCTATTTTATTCTGATTGCAAGACGAACACAAGTGACCAAATATTCCCAGAATTATTGTCAACATATTAAGTTATTTGGATTTTTAAGATATTGTGAGCTCTCTGTCTCAGCTCTAAAAGATAAATAATGGTCCTTAGACTTTATGGACACATTTAGTAGTAGTCCATTTATTTTGCAAAACATGACCGAGGAAATTTGTGCAACGTAATGGCATTTGCAAAATACAGCAAATAGAATGGCTTTCTAAAACTATAAGCTTTGTTATTCTATTTGAAAGATGTAGGGAAGATTTGTTCTAGAATTTGGATTCATTTGAAAGAACCTAGAGTATTTTATTAAATAATCAACATCTAAATAAGATCGTACTATGCATGCAATAAAAAATCATTGCATTTATAATGGTATTTTTCTGTAACATTTTAAACATTGTTCAATATTCCATTTTGAAATTTGTCTTTTTTTAACTGTATCATATGTAATAATCATAATAAATTTCTATTTGTAGCTTATAAAAATTGATATTTGATGATTCATGAATGATGATGTATGAAAATTATTGTATCTACAAAGCATTATCCCTAATATTTGGTAAATATGATATACGGGTACAGCTAGTTTCAACCTTAGCCATTGCTTTCTACTGCTGATAGCAACAGCATTAGATTAATCTCAGGTAAAGTATATTGTTGAGAAATATTTTGTACCTGTCCATTAGTTGTAAGTGCTTTTGTCTTATTATTTCTATCTCAATAGGTACCAAAGATCTTCAAATAGTGGTAATTCAAGGTAAACTTCAAACACTTCCAAATTTTATTGCATTTCAATCAAAGATTTTTTTCTTAACTTTTCAATTTCGTTCCATATCTTTATACCTGTAGATATTTCAAGTAGATCACACCTCCAATATTTTTACATCTCAATTAATTAATCTTGCACATTTATTTCTTTTAATTAATCATCATTGAAATAATCTGCACCTCACTGAACTGTTCGGGTAAGCTTAACAAAAATGATGGTGATTAAACTTAACAAAATGCTGTTGGGTTTTAATCAGTTTCAATGTGTATGGTACTTGAGATAAATGTATCTTTGTCTCAGTTGCTAATTAATTTGGTGTGATTTCGATAATTAATATGATTATGCAATGTCTTTTCTACAGTAATTAATCTGATGAAGAGTGCAAATAAAACCGTGGACTGTGGTTTATATGTTTGTAATTAATACTTGGTATTTATGTGGTTTGAGATCTGAAGTGGGAGCTAGTTCAGTTGGTGAAGATCACCAGAGGGAGGGGGGACAACTCGGATATCAGCTTGTGAGCTTGTGTTACCAGCAAGTTTCAAAATAGACCATAAATATCCTTTGTCATTTTGGACCAAAAAAGTTTAGAGTAGCAATATTTCATTGACTGTTATAAGCCAAAAATGACATTTTGAGAAAAGAAAACAATCATTTTTATTTTGAAAATAACACTCAAAACCAGAAAACATATAGATCCATAATCATAGTTCTAAGGAATTATTTTTGTCTGTAAAAAACTCTTTTTACTTCCCCTGATAGCGCATGTATATCTGTATGATACTTGAGTTGCCCCTCCCCTCTTTATGAATAATTATTATATATTTGACTGATTCTTTGCATAATCTTTTTACTTTCTTGGAAGGAAGTGTTATCATGTACAAATCTGAACAATTTTAAATTGTAAGCCATATTGGGTGTCAGAAAATGTTGACAGAAATCCACAACTACATGCTAATAATCAGGTAAAATATATGAAAATGGTTATAAAGAGAATATTTTGATGACATATAAGTCAGTAATATGTTCTTTCAAATTAAATAATAATTTGCTCTCTTATAATAGTGAACTAAATCTTCAAGGCAATGTTGGTCGGAATGTTTGGTTTTTAATTGGCTGTTGAAATAATCCAAAAGAACTTAAAATTTAAAAAAAAAATCCACTAACTTGATGATTTTTAGGTCAATTTCACAAATATCTCAAAATAGATGTTTTTACTTTTAAACTAAACAAGAAAAAAAAAAAGAAATGTGTAAGTGAAATATTAAGAAATGCTTTAATCATTAATAAATTAGTGTGCCTGTTCACATTCTGAATAGATGTAGAAAAGCGTGTGTACAGATGCAGCGCGTATACATGCTTTTCTATATAATTGGGTAGTGTATCAGTATATAGCGAATAGGAACAGGTTAGTGGAATTACCTTTAATATAAAGTATTCCTCACAGTTACTGCCTATTTAGTGATGATATAAGTACAGAAAGTTTCAATTTGCCAGATTTTACCTCAAGGTACTTTTTCAAAATGAGAATGTAGCAAAGGTACTGTTACTATAAACATCTCAAAATAGCGTTATCCTTTTCTTGACAAATTGTTTCTCTCCATTTCTCGTGGAATTGCTAAATTGATTGCAGCTTAGGGATTAGTCTGATCTGAATAATACATCACCAGAGACGCCATTACCATTTACGATATATAGATATTTATGGAGCAGTATTTTATTGAATTCAAGCAGACAATTACATTTCAATTAGATGTGCACTTTGGTAATATCATTTTGATTTACATGGTTTGTAAATGTCAAGGTATGACCCCATCTTTTCATGAGTTTTTAACCCTACAAGTTGGAAAGGAGAATTGAAGTAGCTGCTAAGATGGTAGATTTTGAGATACAGGCAAAGATAAGTTATCAGTGTTAAAATAGTTCAATTCATTGGGTACTTTATAAAAAATAAAATTTATAAGGTAGATCCACTGGACAATTAAGGTACAAAACACATCAATGATCATATTTGATACAGAGGGTTACTTAAAGTGAAATTATATAATTAAAGGAAAACAAAGTATACCAATTTAATGTGGGAAGGATAACAACATAGATAAGCATAATGTAGAAATATAATAATGAACAAAAATAATTTAGAAGGCCTAAGAGCAATTATCAGATAGTTTTGACTAAAAAAAATGAGTTTTTGATTAAAATGACAATAAAATTGCAAAATTTTTATCTAATACTTTTGATATGGTACTAAATGTTAATGTCCACATGTGTTTAAAGCTTTAAAAAATGAATCTTCTAAGATACAATTCAGTCTTTTTTCAGGCAGGTTGTTGTCCCGGTTGTTGTGTTAACAAAATGCACTTTAAACTGCAGTTTAACGATAAAACAGAAATCATGGATGCATGTATAATTGTTGCAGATGAAGTAGGTGTAATTAGTCGAGCAATTAGCTATTCATGAATTTAATTGGAGTTAGATTTGTCTCAAAAACCATGCAGTTAAAATAAAGTGCAATTAAATTGCCGTAAAATAAATTGTGTGGGTTGTTTCGTGAGAAGTATTGTGTTTTCTAGTGCTAGTCTTGATACAAATAAAAGTCTTCTGTAGTCAACCACATCAATTCTCAGCTAAAATTAAAAGTTTATCATTTTTGTCATCATGCCTGCATCTAGCAATTTACCATGACCTTCAGGATAAAGATACAATACCACACTGCTACAGTCCCTAACAAAATGTTTGATAATGTATCAGTTTCTTAATTTCAAGATAAAGAGGAATAATATATTCTGCAAGAAAATTGTTTAAAATGTATCAATTTCAGTGTTTCAAAAGGTATGAAAGCTGCTTGTTGTAGTTGAAACTTATCACTGTATACCGAGTGAGTCAAAAAAACAGCAATAGTTAAATGAAAGCCAGATTTTAAGAACAAGAGTTGTCATGAACATGAAATGTATATATATCTATAGATCATAGCTTGACCTTTAAAATGGTGAAAGAATGGGGGAAATTGATAAAGGCGTCATGGATATACACTTTGAATAGGAAGGCAAGAAATTCAATCCGATATAATACTCGTTTGACGAGGCATGCTCATTTGGACAGAACTGTTTTCATACCATATTATTCAAATAAGGTAACTTTGCAACGGCTTTATCAATTTTCACAATTTTTTCACCGTTTGAAAGCTTAATCCATGATCTATTTAGAAATTAATATTGTTTTTCGAAATTACTTTTGTTCTTACAATATGACTTCTATCTATTCCATGCAATTTGACTCGCACGGTATTTACCTTTCTAGCAAATAAATGTTGAAGGTAGAAGGAGTTAAGAAGTAAAATTTGTTTTGGTCAGAGAGAGAGAGGAGAGAAGGTTTAGTTAAAAATGAATGTTACATGGATGATTCATGTTACAGGTCAGTTTTCAAGTTATTGAATTGACTTTATAAATCAGTTTTTACTGAAGGTTGTAGTTTTGTACTGGAGAGATCAAATCTGATGTCTGATTCATTCTGAGGTAATAGTAACTACTGCCCTAAGATACAACTGCTTGTAATTATGTTACTTCAAATGAATTTGTGGATGATTGACTGGATGAGTTGGACCGCTTCCAGAAAATATCTGTCGCCAAGCTGTATGTCGCAACCCTGCAAATAAACTCAACATGTGTCGTGGTATTATTACTTCAGTTTCTTGGATAAACCAATTTACATTTAATTTTGATGGGTCACTACACAAGATGGCTGCCAATTTAGAAAATATTTTTCTGAGCACCCTTCCCTAAAGAATAAAATACTTGTAGTAGAATATAATTAGGGAGTTATCTTACAATCTATACTTTCAACATATTTTCATATTACGATAACTGCAAGTGAGGATATGTTCCTGGACATTCAAGAGTGCTGCATCATCATTTTCAAACATGGTATCCTTTGCTTACATACTTTGTACAATGCTTTGATGTGTGTTGCATAATTCAATGCATATGTTACTTAATTTAGGTGTACATTTCAAGTATAGATATAGATGCAAGCAAGATGCATTTTCTACTAGCGATGTTTGAAATAACCACCCATTTCGAAGACCATTAAATACATTTTTATAAACCTTCCCCTGGTTTGGGACAGGAATATTTGTAAAATGTGCCAATAATTTCAAATTTATTCTGATTTTTTGGACTATAAAAACAAAAATACATACATAGTTAAAATTTTCAATTCAGAGATAATAGTATGCCAAGATTTAAAAATAATAAAATCAAAATTAAAGAAAAACACACCTTTTTTTAAAGTCATATCACTTAGAAAACTATAAAACTAAGTTTTAAAAATACCAAGACTATATGCCTTTAAATGTATCAAAAAGTATTTATATACCAGTGCTTGAGATCAAATGGTAATGGAATGAGTAAAATTAGCTGCAATCGGAAATGGATCCAATTTGTTACAAAATTTAAATGCATCAGCTATTAGAAATCAAGTATTGATGCACACTTACATAACAGCTGTGTCATTTACCTGTGCAACGTCATATAAATGAAATAGGAGGAGGTTCACTTGGAGTCGTAATTCTTAAGTGATTTTTATACTTACATTAAAGTCACTAGAAATGATCTCCAATTTGAACTTCAACTTTCCACTGTACGTTGGAAATGGATCAAATTTGTTATAAAATTAATGCATCACCTATTATAGATCAAGTAGTGAGGCATGGTTGCTCAACAGCTATGGGCCAAACCATAAACAAAATTTCCGCTACCAAACATTTGGTCGTGACGTCAAAATGACGAGTGACTTCAAATAAAATAACTTCAACACCGAGTTGGGACCAAATAAAATTTCACGCTAAATTGCACATGTCTTGAATTGCCATATACATTGCCTCAAATGTTTGTTACCGGATTATGCTTTAAATTCGATCACAAATATTTGGTGACGTCACAACCTAATGTTTGGTAGCAAAAATTTTGTTTGAAGGCCAACTATAGTTTGGCCCTGGGTGGTTCTTCGCTAAGTGTCTATTTTGGTGTCCCGCTACTTTAACTCACAATAAATTAAAAAAAATACAATTCTGAAATATTTATTTTGTGGTTTTGTCTTGATAAATATGATCTTTATTATAAAAAATCATAACAACCTTGATAAACAAAGTTAAAGGTTGTTATTTTTCCTCATGTTTGATGCAAACCCCCCGAAAACCCTATGTCCCTATGGTTACGCTTAAAATAACAATTGTCATTATTTATTTGGTAGTGAAATTTTTCTTTTTGGAAATACTCTTGATCACTAAGTATTTACTTATATAACATATCCTATCTATCAAATAATGCCATAATGTATCAATTGAATCCTAAATTTTACCATTTTTGTTCAAAAAATCCTGTCCCTGTATTTGAGTCATTTCAGTAACGAACATTTTGAAGGGCAGTCTATAAAATTGAAAACACTGAATCCAAAAATTAACCTGGTCATTAAGTACCTGCATGAATTGGCTACTTGGCACACATCATTTATCTCCGGTATCTCCGATGAATATCCATCAAAATACAGACTTTTGCAAAAATGAGCGAAAGTATTTTTATTCAGTGTCATTTCGGTAACGCTGTATAACACTATAAATATAGGAAATTAATGTCAGTTTTGATTGGCAGTGCAAACAGAATTGTGACCTGTACCCTAATATATAAACAGTCACGCCAGGCATTGCCCTCGAGAGACGTTATACTGGTCTAAATGTTTAAATCATCATTTCCGTAACGGTCATTTCCGTAACTTTTTACCGTTACGGAAATGATTTCTTGACACTTTCATCTGTTCATATTGGCAATAAAATCTGAGTCATAATCAATCTGGTTTTCTCCATTTGAAAGAACCCCCCTCAATGGTTCTTCATTTGTGTTCAGATATTGAGGATACGTAGTAGAATTTACTCAGCTTGACATTTACTGTCTGATTGTCATTTCCATAACAAATAGTGTTACGGAAATGACTTTTGATGGTTTTCCCTATGCTACAACACTGAAAATTAGATGTCGCATAAAATTATTTTGAGGCTCTAAAGATTGCGCCGAGTGCTCATTCTAGTATTTGTGCACTTTTGTGAACACATTCCAAGAAAAAAAAATGTGATTTGAAAAACTTTTTTTCTCATTTTTTTTAAAGCCAGAAATAGACACTTAGCGAAGAACCACCCATCTATGTCCTTTACTGTTGCAATGTCATATAGGAGGAAGTTTAGCTGGAGACAACAATTCTAATGTTTTTTTATTGAAGATGGTTGTCTTTCTGTGAAAGATAGTTGTACATTCTGTCATGTAACAAAATGATACAATTGCGCTCTGTGTGTTTCTCTCTTTTAGGGCTTTTTGTATATCCTGTTCAACTATTAATTTGATAGCCTTCAAGAACCTTTACTACTATAATAAAGCACAATGTTTTATACTGTTCACATTACTGAATTCATCGGTGACAGATTAAAACTGCACAAGATATTTTAAAAAACACCCATTTTAACACGCAAAAAAAAAAATCCAGAATAGTATCAAGTGTTTTGTTGGCTGACTCAGTTTTAATCTGTCACCTGTTTGCACACCCTTAAAATCTGCCACCTCAACATAATTTGTATATATTATGATTGCAGAATTCTGGGTTAGCTAGTGATGATGTATTCTCTTCATTTCGAAATTGAATAACACCCAATTTCAATTACAGCAGCAAGAACGTGGCGTGGGAAGCCATTTTAACCCCTCTCCATTGTGTGCGTGCAGGTGTGCTATTCATAGCATAATGCAATAGAGTTGAATCACACCAGAGAAGAGGAATTACTTTATACATATCACTCTTTCATACAGTATTATGACTACTGTGCTATCTCTTACAGGAGAAAAAGTGTGTTGACAAAATGTGCAATGGATAGCCTTATTGTTTGAATTTATTTTACCAAGATGAAAAATAGAATTTCCAACTTGAGGCCCACTTAATTGCTGCAGTACATTTCAAGCATGGAATAAAAAAGATGTTTGTATTTATTAAAACCTTTAATTTAAAACTTGACATTATACAAATATATACTGACTTGAAGATCTCTGGTTAAAACTATGGGCCTGAAGTGACTAAAATTTAGCTATTTTACTGAGGGGCGGAGCCCCGAAGTAAAATAGCTAAATTTTAGTCACTGAAGGACCATAGTTTTAATCCAGAGATCTGAAAAATGTCAGTATATATTTGTTTTATATACTGTACTAATAAATTTTAAAATAATGTACTTTTTACTTCCCCAATGGCCTAATTTAATTAATCTTATTAAACTAACAAAATACTATAATCATGAATGCAAGCAATAAGTTAATGCGCGTATATTGGCTTGCGTGTCTAATTTTTTTTTCGCGTAAGTCCGTGCGTGAAATTGATGCGGCTATAAATTATGCAGAAAACCCGTAAATAGTCTTTCAAAACCCGTAAATAGTCTTTTCAAACCCGTAAATAGTCTTTTCAAAAGAACTATTTACGGGTTTTTTGTCAAGATGGTTGAAACTATTTGAAATAATGTCATCAACACGCTTAATTTATTAATACAGTATATAATTTGAAATATACCTTATAAAGACTAATCTTGGGATTGTGCACACATGCAAAGGAGAACACGGAAGGAGAGTCTTTATACCTTTACAAACTTCATCAAATTGTTTGATGCAGGAGTGTTGAACCAACTATTACTCCAGTTTTTGTATGAATTAAGGACATGGGCCAATCAAGTGCTCTGATTAATTAGTGCTTACTGGCGTCTTATTTTGGATATTTCAGTGCATAGTTTGTGGATTTACTGAAGTAAAACAGTGTGTTGTAACCGAACAACCACTAAGTTCACCAGCCTGAAGTGATCCTGATGTTACAGCAAACAAAACATTTTTCAAGATTAAGGCCTGTAGGTATCTGGTTAACATGTTCCATGGAGAGATGAGGGAAATCAGTTGAAAACTGATCCATATCACCATTCGTATCCCCATGCATAGTCGTCTCTATGTTTTCCTTCCTCATTTATTATATGAGGGGTGCTCTGGCAAATATGAACAGAAATTTGCGCCTTTCAAAATTGTCAGCTTTTGAATGATGTATGATAAGCACACTTTCATTATTTTGAGGCTCTAAAGATTGCGCCGAGTGCTCATTCTAGTATTTGTGCACTTTTGTGAACACATTCCAAGAAAAAAAAATGTGATTTGAAAAACTTTTTTTCTCATTTTTTTTAAAGCCAGAAATAGACACTTAGCGAAGAACCACCTTGAAACTCAAGATATTATGCATGAATGTATTTCATGTACCCCCCCCCCCCCAAAAAAAAAATAAATAATAATAAAATTTTACTTAGAGGCCATTTACTCAAATTCTTCATTCGTAATTTTCTGCTTATTTCGCCGGAATACCCCAAATATATCCTTAAGCAGTAAATACCTGTTGTATTTAGCTGAGGCCTCTTGCAATATCACAAAACTATCCTTTGAGTATTGTAGTGACTGTGATTTGATATAATTGGCTACAATCTAACATTGAATACACATCTGAACTTTAGTCATCTTTTTACATGCAGCCATATTTCAGTTTGTACGCATTGTGCACATTGAGACAAGCTGAGGCCTCTTGCAATTTCACATCATAATATCCTCTGTGTATAAAAGTGACTTTGTCTTTGATTTGATGTAATTGGATACAATTCTGCATTGCATATCTGTTTAAACTTTAGTCAGCTCTTGGTATTTATGGGTGATTCCAAAGTAACGTTTGTGACCGAAAAATTGGAAAATTTCACTTTTAAATGGCCACAGAACCTAGCATAAACATTATATCAACAAATTTGTTGTTGATAATGGTGCTCACTGGTGGGATCAAGACATGCAGGTGTTTTAAGATTAAAATAATTTCCACAATACTGAATAAAGTTCATGTAACGTTCGGTAATGTTTGTGACCTCGCACGGAAATGGTTTTTTTGCTCCAAATGACTTCAAAGTAAAATTTCTCTGACATGTAAGCGAATTTTTTATTGCGCTTTTCACAGATGATTGGTAACATATTTACAAATAGTTCATAAAAGTGGTAGGAAATTCTATCGTCAGGATTTCTTTAAATGCAATGTTTTGTTTGGTAATGTCTGGTAACGTTTGTGACATTTTGGTGTAAGTTTTTGGTAACGTTTGTGACATTTTTGAATGAAAACACGTGCTCATTCATGCACGGGTAGAAAAAATTCAAAATTTCTGATTAGAAAATACTTTTCACATACAGAGTAACAAACGTATGACTGAAAAAAATGCTCATATGGTCAAATAAAAAAGGCGATTTTTTGCTTGAAACCAAAAAAGGTTTAGTTTTCGCTGGAATGAGCCTTATGCAGGTTTTATTTTCTAGGATGCACTATCCATATTGAAATGAGCCGAGGCCTCTTCCAATTTTTTTTCATATACCACATACCTATTTTACTTTTGTATCATTATTGAAAGTCTAAATGAAATTGCAAATTGATAAACTGACAAAACTTAGTTTATTTCCATAGCAATGTATTAAATAAAAAAAAAAGAAATACAGTATGCAGTAATGAATTTCTTGCAGCAAAATGCATAAAGTGAACATTTTGAAATTGACTTGAAAAGTCCCATCTTTCCACTGATAAAATTACTTGCAG
>JXSR01S018497.1:13231-29954 GCA_000969725.1 Ophiothrix spiculata
TCTGATTCCATTGCATAGAGCCATCACTTAACTTGAGCAGGCAATGTTTTCTCTCATGCTTCATAGGCAGAAATTGTCAATAAAAAGGATACTTTGTCTTCTCACATGTGTTCAAAAATGAGAGAATGCAGCACTCATAAAATTTGAATAAATAGTGCATAAACACATTTATTTTTCTTATATTCATATCAACAGGAAAGGTGTGTGTTAACCAATTTCCTGAATGTCCTAAACACTGCTACTGTTCTTTATCTGACAAAGACTTCACCATTGACTGTCAAGGAAGTCCTATGGAGAAGATCCTGCTCATCTACAGACCATGCAGCAATTTAGCACTTGACATCTCACAGCGTCGCCTGCAAGGATTCAACATCTCTTCATTTGATGGCATGTCTGAAGCTTTGTATCTTCTGGCATCCCAGAATTCAATTGAAGTACTTGAGACCGGGGCATTCAAGGGACTCATCCAACTGCAAGTATTAGACCTCTCTCATAACAGGATAAGGTCTATCAAGCATGGGGCATTTGTAGATCTCGGGAATTTAAAGCACTTATGTCTAGATGGAAATTCGTTAAAAATACTCAAGTCAGATGTGTTTTTAGATTTACAAAGCTTGGAAATAATTTCTGTCAAAAGGAATTCAATCATAAGTGTAACATCTAACACATTTATAAGAAACACCAATTTGAAAATATTATCTCTTGGTCAAAATCTGATAAAGGAATTTTCTTTGAATTCAATTCATAGAAGCATTCTTATATTGGATTTGAGTAATAATCAAATTGGTCAAATCAATTTCAGAAAGACAACTTCAAATCTTCAAAACGTCAGTCACATATATCTGCAAGACAATATGATCTCACAACTTGGTGTAAATATATTTCAAGGGTTATACAAATTAAGAACTCTAGAATTACATGCAAACCAACTATCCTCATTACCATCAGGTATATTTGCCAACCTTACCAATTTACAAGAGATCTGGCTGTATGGCAATTTGATATCAGAGTTTGATGTAAATATATTCTTTGGGTTACATGAATTAAGAAAATTAATTTTGCATACAAACAAACTAACTTCATTGCCATTAGGTATATTTGCCAACCTTAACAAGTTGAATGAAGTCTATCTGAATAATAATATGATTTCAGAACTTGATGTAAACATATTCCAGGGCTTGTACAAATTGAAAATTTTAGATTTGTATTCAAACAATCTAATGTTATTGCCATCAGGTATATTTACCAATCTCGTAAATTTGAGAGAAATTTGGCTGAATGGCAATGTCATTTCTAAGCTTCATGGAGATATATTCAAAGGCTTACATGAATTAACAATGATAGCACTGCATACAAACAGGCTATCATCATTGCCATCAGGGATATTTGCCAACCTTACCAATTTGAATGAGATCTGGCTGTATGGCAACATGATTTCAGAAATTGATGTAAACATATTTCAAGGGTTGCATGAATTGAGAACTCTAGCTTTACATACAAACAAACTATCATCATTGCCATCAGGTATATTTGCCAATCTTAACAATTTGAATGAGGTCCACCTGTATAATAATATGATTTCAGAATTTGACGTAAACTTATTCCAAGGGTTGCATGAAGTGAAAATTTTACAGTTGCATACAAATAATCTGACATCATTGCCATCAGGTATATTTACCAATCTTGTAAATTTGAGAGAAATTTGGCTGTATGGCAATTTCATTTCTCAGCTTCATGGAGATATATTCAAAGGCTTACATGAATTAACAATGATAGCACTGCATACAAATAGACTATCATTTTTGCCATTAGGTATATTTGCCAACCTTACCAATTTGAACGAGATCTGGCTCTATGACAATATGATTTCAGAAATTGATGTAAGTATATTTCAAGGGTTGCACAAATTAAGAACTCTAGCTTTACATTCAAACAAACTATCATCATTACCGTCAGGTATATTTGGCTACCTCACCAGTTTGAATACCGTCACACTTTATGATAATATGATTTCAGAACTTGATGTAAGTATATTTCAAGGGTTGCATGAATTAAAAACTCTAGCTTTACATTCAAACAAACTATCATCATTGCCGGTAGGTCTATTTGCCAACCTTACCAATTTGAATGCGGTCTACGTGTACAATAATATGATTTCAGAACTTAACATAAACATATTCCAAGGGTTGCATGAATTGAGAATTTTACAGTTGCATACAAATAATCTGACATCATTGCCATTAGGTTTATTTGCCAATCTTGTAAATTTGAGAGAAATTTGGCTGTATGGCAATTTCATTTCTCAGCTTCATGGAGATATATTCAAAAGCTTACATGAATTAACAATGATATATCTGCATACAAACAGGCTATCATCATTGCCATTAGGGATATTTGCCAACCTTACCAATTTGAATGAGATCTGGCTGTATGGCAACATGATTTCAGAAATTGATGTAAACATATTCCAAGGGTTGCATGAATTGAGAACTATAGGTTTACATTCAAACCAGCTATCAATATTGCCATCAGGTATATTTGCCAATCTCGTAAATTTGAGAGAGATTGGGCTGTATGGCAATGTCATTTCTAAGCTTCATGGAGATATATTCAAAGGCTTACATGAATTGAGAAATCTGGCTTTACATACAAACAAATTATCATCATTGCCAGTAGGTCTATTTGACAACCTCACCAATTTGAACCCGGTCACACTTTATGATAATATGATTTCAGAACTTGATGTAAGTATATTTCAAGGGTTACACAAATTAAGAACTCTATATTTACATTCAAACAAACTATCATCATTGCCATTAGGTATATTTGCCAACCTCACCAATCTGAACGAAGTCTCTCTGTATAATAATATGATTTCAGAACTTGATGTAAACATATTCCAAGGGTTGCACAAATTGAAAATTTTAGATTTGCATTCAAACATTCTAATGTTATTGCCATCAGGTATATTTACCAATCTCGTAAATTTGAGAGAAATTTGGCTAAATGGCAATCTCATTTTTGAGCTTCATGGAGATATATTCAAAGGCTTACATGAATTAACAATGATATCATTGCATTCGAACAGACTATCATCATTGCCATCAGGGATATTTGCCAACCTTATAAATTTGAGAAAGATTTTGTCGTATGGCAATTTCATTTCTGAGCTTAATGAAGGTATATTCCAAGGCTTACATGCATTAAGAGTACTAGCTTTGCATGCTAACAACATTTCATCATTACCATCAGGAATATTTGCAAACCTCACCAATTTAAATCAGGCTTACGTATATGACAATTTCATTTTAGAACTTGATGTCAATATATTTCAAGGGTTGCAGGAATTAAGAGTACTTTCACTGCATAGAAATAAACTATCATCATTGCCATCCGGTATATTTGCTAACCTAATAAATTTGAGAATTATAGACCTCAATAACAATATGATTTCAGAACTCAGTTTAAATATATTCCAAGGGTTGCATAAACTGGAAGTCCTAAATTTACACCATAATAAATTAACTGAATTACAATCATTGTCTACTGATCTTCCAAGCTTGATTGCACTTGATCTGAATTCAAACAGTATTCAAGTGCTACATAAACAAAGTTTTTACTCAATGCAAAAGCTGAAATTCCTTCATCTAGCTCTTAACGATATATCTTTCATACCTTTAGACTTCTTTGAAGGCCTCAGTAATGACACATATGTTTCAGTTGATGAAAGTGGAATTTGTTGTTTTATTCCTGACTATCAAAAAGAAAATTGTAAACCACTCCATGTAGTCTCAAAGTCCCCATACTTAACATGTAATCAGCTTCTTAGTAACAGCTGGATTAGGAGTTCAATGTGGATAATTGGTATTTGTACTTTGTTGTCAAATATGTTTGTCATATTCTATGGATGTTTAGAACTGTGTGGTTATCACAAGTACCCAGATAAACTCCCACAAATTTTACTTATAACAAATTTAGCCCTGGCTGATTTTATCATGGGAATTTATATGGTTATTATTGCATTTGCTGACTTATCATTTGGTCATCATTTTCCATTGAAAGCAGAACAATGGCGCAGCAGTTTAACATGCAAAGTGGCAGGTTTTATGGCAATCTTGTCTAGTGAGGCTTCACTCTTCTTTTTAGCTTTAATAAGTATTGAAAGGCTTTCAGCCTTCATCTGGCTAAGGCCAAGGATTTTCCCAAGACACAGGTGGAAAGTTATATTAGTAGCAATTGTTTGGATTGTGTCAACCGTTTGTAGTTTGATACCGTCTATTTTCAGAACTGAAAATCACTACTTTTACGATGTTTCTGAAGTGTGCATCGGCCTCCCTCTTGCACGAGATGTGATCTACACAATAAAACATGAATCCCAAAATATATCCTATGACACCATTGACAGGCTAGGTGATATTATGTATTTTGAAACCATCTTGTCCTCAAACTCTACCAAAGGTCCTCTGTATTCAACTGTTTTATTTCTAGGTCTAAACCTACTATCTTGTTCAGTGATTGTTTTCTGCTATATCTCTATATTCATAATTGTCATCTACTATGGCCACAGATACAAACTTCGTATGCATACCAACTTCTTAACGAGAATCAAGATGCAGCATCGCCTTTTCATGGAACTAAAAATGACTTTCAAAATTGGTCTGGTAGTGCTAACAGACATGGCATGTTGGCTGCCAATTATTTATATAGGTATTAGGGTTCAAATGAAGAAAATGACCATATCACCGGACATTTTTGCATGGTTTGTAGCCTTTATATTGCCAATTAACTCCGTTATCAATCCCTTGATTTATGGAGTTTGGCACATCTTGTCAAGACGTAGGTGGTGGAATATACTGAGAAGGCGCAGAGATGATGCTTACGATGATGATCGTGAGCGCAGAGGACTCGCGTACCGTCGTCTAGCTGAAACACGTCTTTGAGATCGGCAACAGATCAAACTGTTATTTACTTAGGTATTTTGGTTCAGGTGAAGAAAAAGACAAGATCCTCTGACATTTTTGCTTGGTTTGTAGCCTTTATATTACATTAACTCTGTAATCAATCCCTTGATCTATGGAGTATGGCACATTTTGTCAAGACGTAAGCGATGGAATATTTTAAAAAACTGCAAGACAATTGCTTACCGACATCTTCAACACATCTTTAAGATCTTAGGCAGCATACTTACAAACAACTATAGGTTTTATCACATCTATAATAGTAATTAGTTTGCCAAAATGCCAGGAAAGCGTCACTACTTGTCAAGGTTACAATACATGCTGATCAATGATGATACTATAGTAGGTTTTTTTATTCCTGTCACTAAGCGCATATTGGTGATGGTAAGATTATATTTGGAGGGGATGGGTTCAGAACAAAACTACAAAGCCATATAATGCTCAACTATGTTCAACATAATGCGATGATCTAACCCTTATTAAATGAGCTATTTTCTATAGAATACACAAGGTTTTCAATCAGGTTCAATGGAAATTACTGTCAAAAGGTTTGATGACCTGCTTTCGATTCGAGATAGTTTTGGAGAACACCACATCGACTTCTTTGTGTGATTTAATGGGCCTCAAAGTCAGATCATTTAGGCCACATTAATGCTGTCGTTTGTTACGAATTACAAATTCAAACTAAAACAATGTCATCATACCTGTAGAAGTTTTTAGTTGATGTTAAATGGTATATTTTCAACGTAGATAGGCCTAAATACTGTTTCAGATACCTGCTTTCTATTTCATTATAGAGATTTAAGTCAATGTGGCCATATTATTGGCCAATATATGCCAGCTGTGGTTTTATATCCATTATTTTTTGTAAGAAAGCGGACTTTATTTTATTATGGCCATATATCTATTATGTTATATCAAATCTCTTTTGAATTGACTAGATAAAGCATACAACCTCTCAGAATGAATGGAATCATCAACACGCCCCCCAAAATTTATAATTTGGTGTCACTATTAAAAAAATTCAATAATTAAATTGGTATAAAGTGGTCATCAGTCATATAGACTAATGTAGACTCACATGCCAGAATGTCTTTCATTACTGAGGCCACAGTCCACTTCATTCAACCCTAAGCAGTGTAAATCAAGGCAAATTGTAAATAAATTCCATCTAATTCTATATACAGAGTGTCCATGAATGAATTATACCCGACTAACAGATTTTTTTGTGGACCAGTGGGAAACAGTTTGGTTAAATCTTGTTAATTTTCAAGTTAAACATGTCTTAAAATTTTTGAATCGCATGTTTCTGTGGAAAGTTATAGAAACAAGGAATATTTTTCAAATTGTAAATTTTTAATCAGGGGAATTTTTGAACTTTAACATTCAATTAAAACTCACTAAGACTGAATAAGACTATCTCGCTATTTTGAATAAGAATAGATTCAGAAGTCTGCAAGGTAATTCTTTTTGTATATCGTAGAAAATTAAAAAAAAAATTACAAAAGCAATGAAAGAAGATTTAAAGTTGATTAAAATTATATTCAAGTATTTAAAAAAAACTGACTACACTGAAACCGTCTTTTATTTTTCTAAAGTTAAAACGTAAAATACTATTTAGGTTTTATTGATTAATAGTGATGGATATAAAGGGTATCATTGAGAAAGAAATAGTGAAATAGCTTTACAATGACCTAATGACAACCAAATGTTACTAGTATGGATGGGTATTATGGGAAACAACTCAATATTAGGGTCAGTATTTGTTGAGGGAAACCTCAACATATGTTGACATAATTAACAGAACTGTGATTCCTCAACTTACCTGCCAATAAGGTGTCCTGCGCCATATCTGAATAAGACTATCTCGCTATTTTGAATAAGAATAGATTCAGAAGTCTGCAAGGTAATGCTTTTTGTATATCATAGAAAATTACAAAAGCAATGAAAGGAGATTCAAAGTTGGTCAAGTTATATTCAAGTATTTATTATACCTGCATTATTATTTGTACAGATCAAACCTTGTTTGCATTGATTTTTAATTACTTCATCGCACAAAGCAATGGATCATGATATTTCTGATGAAACCTCTGGAAAATGTAGAAGACTTAACCACTATTGTAGAAAAGCTGTTGGTTTTATGAAAAATTACTATTTTATATTTTTTCTGATTTTTTGAAACCAGGTATAAATCATTCATGGACACCCTGTATATCCAAATTTGATACTTTTGGTGTGTGTCACCACTTTCTAAAATGTAAGAAAGCGGTAAAGGTACAGAAACGTTTAATTTTGAATTCATGATTGTGATAAGTGCCTTTAAAAAGACCTCATCTAGATGTTTTGCTATGTTCATATTTATGCATTGGCAGCGGAAGGTAGAAATTTTAGGGGGGGGACGGCTAATTTTTTGAGGAAAAATCATCGGATTAAAAAGTTTGCAAAATCGGCTAATTTCAGCTACAAATTGTTAAAAATTTGGAAATTTGCGCAAAAAATGCAATTTTTTACTGAAATTTCGCGTGAATTTGATTTTTCATATTTAAAGGATCAAAACAAAGGGAAAATTTAAAATTTCCTTTCCTTTTCTTTCTTTCTTCTTGATTTTTTGAGGGGGTCCATCCCCCCCTTGAAAAATTTAGGGGGTGGGGCCCCCACCCCCCGCTTAAACTGCCTATGTATTTATGGACCATCTTGTTCCATGTCATAACCTAATCATAGTGTCATATTTGACCTTATAGTTGACTTTTTAAGACATTGTTAGATAATTGTTATAGTGCATAGTTACTATATTTAAACAGCCATTACAAGAACATCCCAACTCCATGAGCTCCTCTCTGCAACTATATGCCAGGAAAATTATCTAACAATGTCTAACAAAGTCAACTACAAGGTCAAATGTAATACTATGATTGTTTTAAGACATGGAAATTCTTTCTAGTGATTTGAAAACATTTTCAGAGATTTAAATGCATTTATATTTTACATAACTTAACAGATGGGAGCTATTGGAGTTGGGATGTTCTTATTCTGGCGTATTCAATTCAAAAGGAGACAAGCTTTTATAAATGCTATTTTAGTGATGTGAAAGCGTTTTCAGAAATTTGTATGTATTTATATTTTATAAATATAATTAACAGAATGAAGCTATTGCAGTTGGGTTGTTCTTATTCTGGCGTATTCAATTGTATTTCATTTAAACCTTAATAATTTATAATTTCATGTCTTTCAAATCAAAATCAGTTTTACCAAATAAAATCTATCCATTCAATCATCATAATATGCAAGATGCTAAGCTCAACAGACATACTTGGATTTATTTTATTTAGAAAACTTTTATTTAAATATATTACAGTTGTTTAATGAGCAGCATGGTTCAAAACAAGTCTCATGACTTGATTGCAGGTATGAATGTTCAGCCAGTACTGAAAGTAGTTTAAAATCTATTCAGAGAATTTGTCAATGGGATTTATCAATAGTAAGACATTTAGAACAAAAGAATTTCAAGTTTCCTCAGCATTATTTCTTTTATTGCACTTTTAGGATGTACTTAATTCCCTACACTAACTTATTACCATAACCAGTCTTACTGGACTTATATATATGTGATGACTCAACCAGTACTGGACTCAACCCGAAAAGGGGGACTCTGCGACAGAACACTTTTCAAGAAACAGGTGAAAATAGGCAGCAAAAAATAAAGAAAATAATGAGAATTTTCAGCAGATTTTCCGTTGTAAAATTTGATTGCCGGTGTCATTTTAAAGCTTATAAAATGCTGCAACAGATGAAATGAAAAAATCAAAATTGATTTCATCTACTAGCTGTATACATCAGATATGCTACAATAAGCAACATGTAAGAGACGACAACTGCACCCTTTTGCCGCGGCGGGACACATATGTAAAGGAGATATTTGTAGTTGTGCTTTGATGTAGAAATAATTCAATAGCAATTGTTTCTAGAAATAAATCATTGAATTCTCAAAATTAAAGCAATACTATAAGATTTTGATCAGCCTAAAATGAAGAAATGTGACTATCTAAAAGCATTTTCAAGTGTATTTTGTCAAAAACTTGTTTTGCCACAGAAAACTGGATAAAAAGCATATGCGTGCTTTCCTATACTAATACATGTGGAATTAAATTGGGATCCTGAATTTAATTCAACAAATGGCCATAACAGAAAAAGTAAGCATATGTGAACCAAATCATTTGAAGTGTATTAATATCTACCAAAACAACCCCCCCCCCAAAAAAAAAACAAACAAAACAAAACAAAACAAAAAACCTCAAAATGTCATGGGTGACAGGGCACACTTCATTTTAACACTTTATAGTATTTGTTTAATTAAGAGTTCTTAACATTATTATTTGGAAGAGTGCTTGTTTTTATGTATCACATTAGAAAATAACTATTTGTGTATCATCAAGTGCACTTTTGGAAACTAAAAATTAGGGTAAATAGAAACAATGCCTAATCATTTGTTAAGAAAAAATGTTGATTGAAACATATAAAATAAAATAAAATGCATTTAAATGGGAACCCAACTAAATCAACTATTTTCTGATCAAATAATGTGCAATCAAACAATACTTGGTCAAATAATAAATTATGGACACAAAAAGTGGAATACTGAATCTTTTTATTTTGAGGCCATATAGTTGCCATGGAAACAGCAGCCTCTTGGAAATGGCATGTAATTGCAATTTTTCTTGAAAAGCTTTAAAGCCTGAAATATCTCCATTTAACCTTTTCCTGTCGTAGGCCGTATGGGATACGGCCTAAATTACTGCCAGCTCAGGCGTAGGCCGTATGGGGTACGGCCTAACTAACACTATAGTATAACTAATTTCATGACCTCTTACCATCCAAAACACTACACAGGCAATGTATACAGTTCATAAAGTTATATTATGATGATGAAGTCACTTTATAGGTAAAATGGCATCAGCCTGGAGCGGAAAAAGTGGTCAGACTGGAAAGGGTTAATCTTTCATTGAGTTGGATACCCCATTAGGTCAAAAGAATTGCTCTGTAAGGCTTGCTCAGACTTTTTCTTCCTATGGAATGTTCCATACCTATTGACTTCAATACATAGGCCTATACCATATTTAAAACAAATTGGCTTGAAATAATTTCCCCAGACCTGTTCAAGGACATTTTGCAATAGAAACTTATTGTTGTTAGTTCCTCAAAAGTAATGCTTCCTTGTGTCACAGGTAAATACCCTTACAATCTGTGCATAAAGTGTTAAATATTAAGTGCCCCTTTCTCCCGTCACTTTTGAGTTTTTTAGCTTATTGGGTTTGTTTTTGATAGATACCCTCCTAACGGTCTGGCTTAAATATGCTTACTTATTCTTTTATGTAAATTTCACATGTATTACTATTAGTATAGGAAAGCATGCATGTGCTTTTTATCCATTTTCCTGTGGCAAAACCAGTTTTTGACAAAGTACACTTGAAAACATTTTTAGATAGTCACATTTTTTATTTTAGGCTGTTTTTCTTATTAAAATCTTATAGTATTGCTTTAAGTTCTTACTTTTAAAAATTGTGTGGTTACACCTCTAGTGAGTTTATGATCAAAAGGCCAATTGAACAACCCATGAGTTATTTGTGAAATTATTATTATGCTATCTTTATGCAAGTTTAAATGAGCTTAATTGCATGAGTATCTGGGGAGGTTGTTGTTAATCAGCAGAAAGATTGCTATACAGAAAAGAAGATTTACTTTTGAGGAACTAACCATTGAGTTTCTATTGCAAAATGTCCTTGAACATGTCTGGGAAAATATTTTAATATTTTGTACCAAAGTTACTTATCAAAATTAATGTTTAAAAATGGTGTTTATATTGGTTGGTGTATTTCAAAAATGACAATTTTTTAAATTAATTGTTCCTTTTGGAATATAGCAAATGCTGTAGTCAAAATTATTTTTAGCCTCACATCTGTATCCAATAGAAATCTAAGTACCACCAGCTTATCCCAGTCCATGAAGACTTTTCAATCATCTTTGTTCCTCATATGTGACCGTCCATCCTAATGATCGTGGCATTTACGGCTGTAAGTGCCACCTCTTTGATATTTTCATTTTTTTAATTATTTGCAAAGACCATGCTTTAAGGATTAAAATGAAACCTTAATGAACTTCACACCATTTTCAGAAGTTGAGTTATAGTCCGTCAAAGGTTGCCAGGGAGTAAAACGTATAACTGAGATAAACGTGTTCGAAGATCAGTAAGTCCTACATTTTCTGTTGATTGTCTTAAAAATATGCAGATTTACTTCACATTTGTAGTAAGCACAAGGATTGTAAATCTGTCAAAAAATTAATTGTGGCAAATTACGACCTTGACATGTATTTTCACCTGTAGCGCAAAATGAAGTTTCTTGCATTTACGGCTCATACAGGCTGGACAGCCACATATTATTTTGAATTTGTATTGAGGAAATTATGTATTTGTGAAGACTTTGACCGTGATGCATTTATTTTCCGTAAATGTTGCTGCCTGTCATAAAATCATGTATTTATAAGTGATCCATAAATTTGAATATTTTGTAAGTAGTACTTTACTTTTAATTTTCCAGGGTTATTGTACAAGACTATTTTCTTACCATTGTGTGTATATTGTATGACAGATTAAATGATTTTTTTAAACAATTTTGATAACAATAAGGTGGGGTCCGCTCGCCAGTCCGACGACTCGCTAGTCCGAAGGCTCGCTAGTCCGAAACGTTATTCAATGGGGAAAATAAAACCTTGAAAAAGGCTCGCTAGTCAGAAAAAACAGCTCGCTAGTCCGAACGTTCGCTATTCCGAATATGAAAATAGGCTCGTCAGTCCGAATTTTAAAAAGAACTCGCTAGTTCGAATGTTAAAAACGGCTTGCCAGTCCGAATTTTAATAATAGCTCGCTATTCCGAATTTCAAAATATGCTCGCTAGTCCGAAGTTCAAAATAGGATCGCTAGTCCGAATTCTAAAATAGGCTCGCTAGTCCGAATTTTGAAAACAGCTCGCTAGTCCGAATTTTGAAAAACTGTAATAGAAATATGCACACATTTTGTCATATTCGGACTAGCGAGCTGTTTTTAAAATTCGGACTAGCGAGCCTATTTTAGAATTCGGACTAGCAAGCCTATTTTGAAATTCGGACTAGCGAGCCTATTTTGAAATTGGGACTAGCAAGCTGTTATTTAAATTCGGACTGGCGAGCCGTTTTTAACATTCGGACTAGCGAGCCTTTTTCATTTTTCGGACTGGCGAGCCTAAATTAAAATTTGGATTAGCGAGCTGTCGGACAAGCAAGCCGTCGGACTAGCGAGCTTTTGGACTAGCGAGTTGTCGGACTAGCGAGCTGTCCCCAAGGCCTACATGAAATACAAGTCCAGTATTTACTCACAGTTTTTGACATTTTGCCTTCCCTCGATAGACTTCTTCAGTATGTGTAACACTCTAAACAGTTCACTCCCACAACAAATCCAATAAGCTAAAAAATCATAAGTCATGGGTAACAAGGGGCACTTCATTTTAGTATTGCTTTAATTAGAGTTCTACATGTACTAGTAATGTACTAGTGCTAGGAGAAATTTTAAGTGAAATTTAAAGGAAATGAAAATATTAATGATAATTGCTCATTAATAATGTAATATTGATTCTTTATGGATTTTGCAACTTTTGAGATGGGAATGCTGGGCATTTTGACTCAAAATAAAATAAAATAATCAATTTAGAGACGGGCTGCCTGAGTCAATACAGGAAAGTGTTTTTCTTCCCTTCCCATCTTCATATTTTGATTGTCCCTGAAGCTATTTAAGGATTATAATTATCGATTATTTGAACAACTACTTAAATAATAACTATTTAAATCAGGCAGCATTGATAATTACTTTCTTTTAGGCTGCGATCACATAGAACTATACTATTCGGGTATACGGTGCACGATTTTACTTGGGCACACGTATAGATTCAATCAAACACATGAATTTGATGCTACCGGGTCACATAGGAGGCCACTATTCAAATAAATTGTAAAGCTCGCTGTGCCGGAATAATTTATAGCCATCCAATAGTGTGTACCATATACCTAATACTTCTATGTATGTACTAAGGCTTGGTTCAGCTCCACTTGGCTGACTTGCTCAGGTTTACACTGATTATTCCCCTAACCTGACTGCGCTGGGTGGAAATGAAGAGTGCTGGATGGGTACACTTCATACTGATACTTTTGTGTTTCTTACATTTTTTTAATATATCTATAATTCAAGGTATTTATATATTTTTGTTACATGCTAGTGATTTTAATAAATGTTATCATTACTGATACTATAGATTAAATTTTCTTACTTTTTAGGGTACCTTATGAATTAAGGTGACTGGTCCACGCGTACTGGTATGCACTTGTTTTGATCTCGCAAGTGCAGAACTCGCATGTGCAGTATAGTGTTTTAAAGCCAAAAAATGTCACATTTACTATTTTTTCGTGAAAAGTAGGTCAGTGACCCCCACTTATGTTTTTAATTGAAATAACATACTTGTGCGCAAATTTTGTGAAAAAATTGACACCAAATTTCAGTGGGAAGTTTTTGAATCAACACTAAATAATGTCACTTTTGCCACATTTCCCCCTGTACTAATTTTTCCCCAAAATCTCCAAAAATGCTCTTTTTAAACTGACTCGCATGCAAAAACGAGTCATGCAGTGACCCCAAATTTTTATTTTAAATGTCGGTTCTACATCAAAAAATATTATTCATGCCGATTTTTACCTGCAAATTTCAGTCTGATCTATCATGAACCAGACACCTGAAAATTTTGGAATTCTAGCATTTCATCCGGGTAGCTTCTCACCATAAGTACAAAAGAGACATGTTTAACCTACTTTGATGACTATAAAAAGTGTATATCGTATCACTTAATAGTCAGCTGAGAAGGAACATAAAATCATGTAAGATACTCTAACATTCTTTTGTGACTCTGACAATGTGTTGACTTTTTAACAAACATAAGATCTAACTTACTTTGGCTGTGGCTCTGAAAAGAGCTTTAATGTAATGACTCTAGAATAAACCCCTAATTATGAGCGCCACACCAAGTTTACCCTAACTGTTTGAACCTAAAGACTCCCAAAAAAGTATCGCCTCGTCTCGAAAAAATGGCTCGTGCGCCAATACGGTACTGGCAAACGTCATTTGAAGATATTGTGAACAAGCGCTAGAATTTTAGCTTTCATTTGACACCCTATTTCTGATAATTGACTGAGAAACATTGAAGTTATGAACTTTTAAAACCCTCGAGGTCGATTTTTAAAAGTTGCTAATTTCATTTTTCGCACTGTACAAACCAGTAACGCAAGAGTAAGAATGATAATGAGGTGAGTTTAGTCACTGAAACACGCGGTCATTGGTATCTAAGCGTTATCCATCAACAATAATCAAGATATGGATTTTTTTCATTAATTTTTCAATAATTCATTGTTATAAATAATGAAAAAACAACATAAAACGAGAGAAACGACATTCAATTTGTTAGTCATTACTGGCATTAAAGACATGGCGCAGGTACCAGACCAAAGAGCACGAATAACGGTGCACGATATTTTTTTAAGGCTAGAAATGCCTACCAGTTGAATTTGAAGTTTTATATTGTTTCTCGTCATTAATAAGATGAAAACAAAAACAATATCTTGATGGATGATGGTTAGAATCCAATGACATATGGTTTGAAAAAAAAAGCGCGAGCTTCAGTGACCAAACTCACCTCATCTTGATCCTTAGGTCTGCGCTACTGGTTTGTACAGTGCAAAAAATGAAATTAGCAACTTTTAAAAATTGACCTTGAGGGTTTGAAATGTCCATAACTTCGGTGTTTCTCAGTCAATTATCAGAAATAGGGTGTCAAATGAAAGCTGAAATTCCAGCGCTTGTTTACAATATCTTCAAATTACGTTTGCGAGTACCGTATTGGCGCAAGAGTCATATTTTCGAGACGAGGCGATACTTTTTTGGAAGTCTTTATTTCAATGGCTCTAGCCATTGAAAAAGGCCTCAATGTGCTCATTATTGTTAGCTAAAAAAAATGCAAAATTGTATGGTCATCTAGCTTTAATCTTAGAGGAGCGGGTTAGTGCAGCAATACTTCCCTCGCTTTGCACCAATGAGCCCAGGACTGTCGTTGGTTTGATCCCAGGTCCCGGCGCTGTATGTGCATTTGTTTTTCAGTCCATACTCACTTCCGCAGGTTTTTCTGTGGGTGCTATGGTCTTCCTCCTGCACTTATAACTGTCACCAGATTTGTCCATTGTAGTCTGCCCCCACTCAGGATATGGTAAGCTGCATAAAGGGTACATATTACAATCTAACTTCCGAAAGGATATGCACTTCAAAAAGGCCGCAAAACGCCTAAATGAAGTAACATGATTGTGACGATCTACCTGCAGTGAATCATGAGCGGTTTGAAATTCACTATACAAAAAACAGTTATTATGTTACCTTTGGAGGCTCTGGAAAGAGCCTTAGGCCTAAAAAAATAATTGTTTGATTGGATTATATATATGTCATTCATACAATTATTTTTAGGTCTATATCATGTACCAACTGTTGAAAATGTAGAATTGATGGAGAAGGCTTGCATTAAACACGCCACAGAGTTGTTCATCGCCAATCAACAACGATGCATCCATGCGTCTGCATATTTTTATCGCGCGAGGGTGACTTTACGCCGACGCATCGTATGCAGAGTTGTTGATTGCCGATGAACAACTCTGTAGCATGTTTGAATACCTTTCAACAACGAACATCTTCCTGAAAACGTATGAATATCTTCATAAAACTTTTTAGCCGAATCTAATGCAAAATGCTAGTTTTTCAATGTTTGTTGCATTTATCATTTTTTAATGTCCCCAAACGCCAGACCTTGCACGTACTCCAGTTTCAGACGCACGACGAACAGTGCACCGACGTATGTGTACTGCGTAAATGCAACTCCGTGTACGCTATCCCGTGCGTGACACACTTTATTTGAATATCAACTGTGGATTCATCACGAATCAACAACGGCGCGTACCCGTATAAGAAAATATGCCGAGTTGTTGAAATGTGATTGTTCACCTCAAACCAGACGTAAATGCAACCTCCTGGTCATCAGAATAAAAGGATATTATTCATATCCTGGATCATATTCTTAAAATGAAACTTTGCAGGTGATCAAATCAAACAATAAGGTTTTGAATCTGTTAAAATTGATTTGCAGAATTACAACCTTTGCTTGTGTTTCATTTGTAGTGCAAATAAAGTTTAACCTATGACAGAACACACCTAGAAGCAAATGTACATAGCAAAACCACAAATTTTAAGGGGTTTTCTCTGAGATGCAGTTGCTTACGACTGCGGGATAACGATTTTTTTCATAAATAGTAAGAAATCAAACAAATGTTTGCATCCGTTTTGCGTGCTCAAATTTCAATGCACACTAACGTGCCATAACACAAAGAGTAAGCATATGTGCTTATGCTTTACTAACGTGTTTGGTTAATCACGCGCCGCCTAGCTGCGTAATATATACGCGGAAAATATGCAGACGCATATGTGCCATTAAAGTAATCAAATTTTATCAAAAAAATGCCAGTTTTGGTCGTTTTTCTTGAAAACTAACACGGTGACCATATTTTTTTATTTCAGTATTTTGAAGAGCGCAAAAAGTGCTTTAACATATGTAAAAATTAAAGAAATAAATGGAGGATTTAAGAAAATTGTGTTAAAT
>JXSR01S018497.1:32464-48168 GCA_000969725.1 Ophiothrix spiculata
AAAATATGTACTTTTTGAAATGCTTGTATCTCAAAAACGAGCATGGTGACCTATATTTTTTATTTTAGAATCGTTATCAGCACAAATAAATCTACCAAATACTAAATTTAAAAAAAAATAAATGGAGTATTTGCATCTCAGAGAAAACCCCTTAAAATCAATCACGATGTTGTCATCTGACACAGATATACACAATAAAAGTTATTTGCAGTTTACACCATAAAATATTTGGTCATAAATGGGAAAACCCTTTCTTATTTTTTTGGTTGCCATTGTTTTATAGTCAAATAAAATGTTTGCATGTAACAAAAATGTCAAATATGCTATACTAGACATGTCTGTGCCACAATACAATTTTATCACCTCTAGCTCTGTATATTCAAATGTCAATATGATATCTTAATTATATATAAATATGGGGAATGTTTGCATTTACACCCTGGGGTGGCACTCACATGTATGATTAGGGTACCTATATCCAGCAGTTAAAGACCCCTTTTTTCAGGCTTTCAGGCAGCTTATAAGACCCCCATTTTCAGCTTGATTCAGTTCTTTAGACCTGCCTTTTTTTAGGAAATTAGACAATTTTAGCTCCAAGTGCGATAGTTGATCAAGAAATGTTTAAAATTAACAGCTCAGGAGGCTATTTTTAGATAAAATTTCAGTTCACAAGACTCCAAAATCAGTTTGAAAAGGGAAATATTGTATTCAAAATCAGTTCACCCGACTCTTAATTCGGCAGTTTGAGTCGGACATACTAACCCACTCTCAAATCCCAGTGAAACCCCACCCCCTGGGATACACACAATACTGGGCTGTACTTGTATTGCAAAATAATTTCAACCAGAACTGTTGATAAAAAAAAATATCCGGAATCAGTTGCGATGATTAGTTGGTAAAGACATGCTTCACATTTTCCATTGGTCTGATCTATACCACAGCTATTATCTCAGAACCAAAGTATTCAGGAACTAGTTTCTGCATCATCATTGCTTGTCATGCAAACTAAAATTTTGACTTGCATGAGAAGCTCAAGGCAGCTATCTGCAATAGTGTTTGACCTGAACTGTGATCATTTGATTTATATCTTGTCTAGAGTTGGTCTACCCATTTGTTGCTCCAGTAGCTTTATCAATAAAGAAAAGAATTGCTGTAAAAATTATGTTGCAAAATGTTCGCATTTGAATACTCAAATAACCAATGACATTAATCAACTCATGTCTATTTATTAGTGAACAATGGCAGATTTATGGAATCAAAGTTTCGGATTCCTCCTTGCAATTTGTATGACAATCACTATCACTGCAGGAGCAATTCATGACAAAGATTTTCTTCACATGGACACTGCTTGTATACCTATTCATATTAACGAATCTGTATCATTCCTACAATCAAAGATAGATCCGCATTGTCTTCATATTTTTGCTCCAATAAGATCAGGAATATGCATGGATTTACTGCATATCAACTCAACCTGGTCTGTTGACACTGATTTCCTCTATGTCCAAACCATCAATCTTTGCCAAAATCTCAATATTTTTGCTATAACAAGCACATCTCGACCATGTAGTGTTTTCTTCGGAACAACATCTCTGGATATTTTCTTCAACGGCTCTGTCAATATGACATTTTCCAGTGTTCAAACCTACACAAACACGTCAAGTCTAATCTGCGACCCTGATGAATTTCTGAACCAGAGCTGTTCTTCTGAGCATTGTTTTGAAGTCACTGACTTTGATGGAGTTTATGTTCTTCCTCAACAAACGATGAGTTTTGATGACCTTGTAGAGCGACATCCTTCACTCAACATCACTGCTGTTGTTCCAGATGAACGATTTCAAGTTAGTGAAATGCCTCGGATAACTTTGAACACTTCAGGTAAGTTTGTCTTGCAATAGGGATATTTGTTATTATTGTCATCGTTGTTGTCATCATCATCATCATTATTATTAATAATTTTACAAGTAAGGCTGATTTAGTGTATTTCTGTAAGGGCCAAATCATACTCGGCTTCCAAACAAAATTTTTCCAACCAAACATTTGGTCCTGATGTGCTGACATATATATAGGAAACAAATCGATAGCGCAAGCTGGCAAGTTCATGTAGAACATCTTTCTTGCATTTATGATAAAGGTATCTTTGGAAATGTCTTTTTCATCTGTGCAATTCCAGATGAACAGCTTCGAAACATGTCCTGATAGCTTCTTATCACTGAAGGCAAAATGATTTGGCCAATACTTTGATAGAATTTAGATGACAAATGATGATAATGTTATTGAGCTTTATACATATATGGTGCATGACGAGGCTGAATATTCATTTCAGCTGATATCCCGTTTCAGCTGTTTTTAATCCAAATTCGGATACGGGTATCACAATTGTGATATGGAGTATCCGAATTCGGATACGTATCCGAATTAGAGTTGCGCCAAACTGATATGCATGATCTAAACTCGAATCTAGGCAAAAAATGTAAAAAATAGTTTTATTATTATATTGCTAGAAAACAACATCATTTTTAATTGATTTTTGAAATATTACCCTGAAAAACTGCCACATGTCTAAAAGGCGAAAGCTGAAAAAAAATGTGAGTAGAAACTGGATTTGACATTCATAATTCTATAATTTATCAAATGAAATAATTTATTAAAAAACCCCAAATTAGAGTAAATATTTTGAAAAAAGTTTTTTTACATATTTACGTATTCTACCAAGGGTTTGTTTTGAAAAGGGATATTTGTCATTGCACCACAGGTGAAAGTTGATTTGGCCTATACAATTGAAGAGCATACTGTATCTATATATACTTAAATGTGACTATTAGGCTGCGATCACATAGAACTATACTATTTGGGTATACGGTGCACAATTTTACTTGGGCACGTGTATAGATTCAATCGAACACATGAATTTGATGCAACCGGGTCACATAATTAAGTATTCAACAAAAAAAACGTACAACTCACCATGCCTGTATAACATAGACACATTGATAAACGTATAGCGAATACTGTATACGGAATACTGTATACCGTATACTTCTATGTGATAACAGCCTTTCGGCTTTTGTGAAGGTTGAACAAATTGAATAATTGATGTCTTCATTTTGTATTCACCAACAGGAGAAGTGTGTGTAATCCAATTTCCTGAATGTCCTCAACTCTGCCACTGTGTCTTGTCCAACAAAGACTTCACCATTGACTGTCAAGGGAGTCCTGTGAAGAAGATCCTGCTCATCTACAAACCATGCAGCAATTTAGCACTTGACATCTCAAAGCGTCATCTTCAAGAAATCACCAACTTTACACTGACGTCTGACGTTTCTTATTTTTTAGCATCTCAGAATATGATAGAGGTACTTGAGACTAAACTTTTTGATGGATTGATGCAACTGCAAGTATTAGATCTTTCAAATAACAGAATAAGGTATATCAAAAACGGAACATTCGCAGATCTTGGGAATTTACGGCACTTATGTCTTGATGGAAATATGTTGACAGTTCTTAAGGCAAATATGTTTGCTGGTTTGCAAAGCTTAGAAATTTTATCTGTAAAAAAGAATTTAATCACCAGTGTAGCATCCAATACATTTGCAACTAATGTAAATTTAAAGATATTGTCTCTAGGTAAAAATCAGATGATGGAGGTTTCTTTTAAATCAATTCTCAAAAACATTTGCATCTTGGATTTAAGTTTCAATCAAATTAAAATGATAAGCAAAACATCAAACCTTACCAATGTCACTCATATGTATCTTCAAAACAATTTGCTTAATGAATTTGATCAATTATTCCTCCCCAATTTGCAAGTACTTGATCTATCCCAGAATGAATTACTTTCATTACCAGTCTCAATTTCCAATACACATGATTTAGTAAGATTTTATTGCCAAAGCAACAGCTTGCAAGATGTTTCCATACATACAACACTGATACTAAAACATTTGCATGTTCTGTTTATAAATAATAATTTGCTACAAACATTGACATCATTGACTTTTCACTTTTTGGATAATCTATATGAGCTTAAGTTGAATGGAAACATGCTTTCTGATCTTGAAGAAAAATTATTCCAAGGATTACAAGGACTGGTTTATCTTGACCTGAGTTCCAATAATCTAAAATCATTGCTATCGGGTATATTTACCAACCTCACCAATTTGAAGAAACTCTGGCTGTATGACAATTTCATATTAGAACTTGATACAAATTTATTCCAAGGGTTACGTAATTTAACCGATCTTTACATGCACTCAAACAAGATCACATCATTGCCGTTAGGTATATTTGCCAACCTCACCAATGTGAACAAGGTCTTCTTGTATGACAATGCTATTTTAGAACTTGATGTAAATATATTCCAAGGGTTGCATAAACTTACCAATTTAAACTAAATAATTTAACATCACTACCGTTAGGTATATTTGCCAACCTCACCATTTTGAGAGTGGTTACTTTGTATGACAATTTGATTTCAGAACTTGATGCAAATATATTTCAAGGGTTGCATAAACTCAGCTTTCTATCCCTAGGCTCAAATAATCTTACATATTTGCCATCAGGTATTTTTACAAATCTCACCAATTTGAATACAGTCAGACTGAATGACAATTTGATTTCAGAACTTGATGTTAATATTTTCAAAGGGTTACACAATTTATTATCTGTGTCTTTACAGTCCAACAGACTATCCTCATTGCCATCAGGTATATTTGCCAACCTCACAAATTTGAGAAAGATCTGGCTCTATGGGAATATGATATCAGAACTTGGTGATACTATGTTTCAAGGGTTGTATGAATTAAGAATTCTAGTTTTGCATACAAATAAACTAACATCATTACCATTAGACATATTTGCTAACCTCATTAATTTGAATAAACTTTGGCTGTATGACAACTTGATTTCGGAACTTAATGTAAATATATTTCAAGGGTTGCCACATTTAACTGATCTTTACCTTAACACAAATAATTTAACATCATTGCCATCAGGTATATTTACTAACCTCGTCAATTTGCACACTGTCTGGCTGTTTGAAAATTTTATTTCAGAACTTGATGGAAGTTTATTCCAAGGACTACATAAATTAATAGTAATATCACTTCATACAAACAAATTGATATCATTACCAAGAGGCACATTTGACAACCCAGAATTGGCTAGTTTAAATCTGAGTGCAAATCATTTAACTTCATTGCCATCTGGTATATTTGCCAGTCTCACCAATTTACAAGAAGTCTGGCTGAATGACAATTTGATTTCAGAACTTGATCCAAATATATTTCAAGGGTTATATGATTTGAGCTTTCTATCACTAGCCTCAAATAATCTTATATCATTGCCATCTGGTATATTTGCCAACCTTATCAATTTGAGAGAGGTCAGGCTGTATGACAATTTGATTTCAGAACTTGATGCAAATTTATTCCAAGGGTTACACAAATTAGAAACTCTAGCTTTGCATACAAACAAACTATTGTCATTACCATCAGGTATATTTGCCAACCTCACCAATTTAAGTGAGGTTTGGCTGTATGAGAATATTATATCAGAACTTGATGAAAATATATTTCACGGGTTACATAAACTAAGTTTTCTATCACTGGCCTCAAATAGTCTGACATCATTGCCATCAGGTATATTTGCCAACCTCACCAATTTGAATGAGGTTGTACTATATGACAATTTGATTTCTGAACTTGATGGAGATATATTTCAAGACTTACATGAATTGACCAAGATATCACTGCCTAAAAACAAATTAACATCGTTATCACCACATATTTTTGCCAACCTCACCAAAATAAGCATGATCTGGCTATATGATAATTTGATTTCAGAACTTGCCGTGGACATATTCCAAGGGTTGCATAAGCTATCCGGTCTGTACTTGCACTCAAATTATCTAACATCATTGCCACCAGGTATATTTGCCAACCTCACCATCTTAAAAACACTTTTACTGGATGACAATTTGATTTCACAACTTGATTCAAATATATTCCAAGGTTTGCATGAATTAAGATTTCTGGCTTTGGGTACAAACAGGCTATCACATTGCCAGCAGGTATATTTGCCAACCTCACCAATTTGCGACAGATCTGGCTGTATTACAATATGATTTCAGAACTTGGTTTGAACACATTTCAAGGATTGCATAAACTGGAGGTCCTAATTTTACACCACAATGAATTAACAGAATTACAATCGTTGTCTACTAATCTTCCAAGCTTGGTTGCACTTGATCTGAGTTCAAACAATATTCAAGTGTTACACAGACAAAGTTTTTACACAATGAAAAAGCTGAAATTCCTTGATTTAGCTCTTAACGATATATCTTTCATACGTGTAGACTTCTTTGAAGGCCTCAGTAATGACACATATGTTTCAGTTGATGAAAGTGGAATTTGTTGTTTCATGTCTGACTATCAACAAGATCAGTGCAAACCACTTCATGTGGTCTCAAAGTCAGAATACTTAACATGTAAGCAGCTTCTTAGTAACAATTGGATAAGGAGTTCCATGTGGATAATTGGTATTTGTACTTTGTTGTCAAATATGTTTGTCATAGTGTATGGTTGTTTAGAGTTGCGTGGTTATCACAAGTACCCAGATAAACTCCCACAAATTTTACTTATAACAAATTTAGCCCTGGCTGATTTTATCATGGGAATTTATATGGTCATTATTGCATTTGCTGACTTATCATTTGGTCATCATTTTCCATTGAAAGCAGAACAGTGGCGCAGCAGTTTGACATGCAAAGTGGCAGGTTTTATGGCAATCTTGTCTGGTGAAGCTTCACTCTTCTTTTTAGCTTTAATAAGTATTGAAAGGCTTTCAGCTTTCATCTGGCTAAGGCCAAGGATTTTCCCGAGACACAGGTGGAAAGTTATATTAATAGCAATTGTTTGGATTGTGTCAATTGTTTGTAGTTTGATACCGTCAATTTTCAGAACTGAAAATCACTACTTTTACGATGTTTCTGAAGTGTGCATCGGCCTCCCTCTTGCACGAGATGTGATCTACACAATAAAGCAAGAATCACAAAATGTATCCTATGATACCATTGACAGGGCAGATGATGTTATGTATTTTGAAACCATTGTGTCCTCAAACTCTACCAAAGGTCCTCTGTATTCAACTGTTTTGTTTCTAGGTCTGAACCTACTAAGTTGTTCAGTGATTGTGTTCTGCTATATTTCTATATTCATAATTGTCGTCTACTATGGCCACAGATACAAACTTCGTATGCATACTAACTTCTTAACGAGAATCAAGATGCAGCATCGCCTTTTCATGGAACTAAGAATGACTTTCAAAATTGGTCTGGTAGTGTTAACAGACCTGGCATGTTGGCTGCCTATTATTTATATAGGTATTATGGTACAAATGAAGAAAATGACCATATCACCGGATATTTTTGCATGGTTTGTAGCCTTTATATTACCCTATAAATCCCTTGATCTATGGCGTATGGCACATCTTGTCAAGACGTAGGTGGTGGAATATACTGAGAAGGCGCAGGGATGGTGCTTACGATGGTGATCGTGAGCGCAGGGGACTCACGTACCGTCGCCTAGCTGAAACACGTCTTTGAGATGGGCAACCGATAATGAAAGACTCTATGGATCCATTCTGCATTGCTGATTGATCAGTGATTTAAATGGGCAAAATGGTTCACTATGCCATTATACAGTGTTCCATGGTCTTTGCTGATATGATAATTATATTTTATTCTGATGATGATCCTGCATCACACTCTACCTGCTCTGACTGAGCTGTGGTCTATATTCTATTATATACGGCATGAAAACATTCTTGTCATTCGATTGGTTGACACTGCATTAGACTGTCAAAAATATTTGGTATATTTCCTGCTTGACATCATAGCCGGGCATTTTTTGTCAATAAAGATGTGATATTGCCCTGGTGTGACATCACTGCAGGGCGATATCAGTTTTTTTACAAACATAACGCCCAAGAAGGTTTGTTTACGTTCTGACATGTTCGTCTTGCCGTAGCGTAGTTTCATGAAATAAAAAAAATTGACAAGATGAATGAGTTCAAACAATTGATGGATGAATTGACTGCTTTTTACCCAGCTGTCGGAAATCCTCAAGCGCTGCTTGCATTTGGCAAGAGCTAGGCCTAGGCTAGGCTAAGCATGCACAGTAAGCTTAACTCAGTATGCACTTTTATCAAGTGAGTTTACACAAGTTATCAAATGACAAGAATATTTTTATACGGTATATAAAACAAATATTTACTGCTCTTTGTTCGAGCAATTGTGCAAAATATCTAGCCTCGGTGACTGGAGACCGTGGGCCTACTATTGCCCCCACCTTCAGTCAACGATTCAAGAAATTGAAATGACCAGATTTTTATTAGCCCTGTGGCAATACAGGAACTACAAGAAAAAATATGCTGACTTTTATGATCCAGAATTATATTTCTGTGGATGACTATGTCATGACACAAATTTACATGGTCTTGCTGATTATTATTTATTAAAGACTGCCTGGGGTCACTTACATTGATGGAAAGTAAGACCGCGATCAAAACCCCTTTTCAAGCCTCCTCCTTCGCTCCCCAAGATGCCCATTGCAGGGTTATTTCAGTTCCGAAGACACCCATTGTCAAAGAAAATGACTAAAAATGAGTTTTATTAGGTTTCAACCTAATTTTAGCAATAAGTGATATTTTTATGGGAAAAAAAGCAGTTCCTGAGACCTCAAGGAGGACAAAAATCAGTTCCATAGATCCTAACTTTGACCAAAAATCAGTTCCGCAAGACCCTGTGTTGGACATCGCGTGCGGCACATACCTTTCAAAAATATTTTGAGTACCCCGCCCCCTCCCGGAAGACTGCCTCCTTTAATAAATTACTTTGAATATCAGTTTTGAGAGAATGTATTTTGTTTCCCATAAATATGCATGTACCATTAGGCTGTTGAAATTAATTGGGTATACAGATGTGCGGCCAAAAACCAACAATGTGTACATTTTGTTTTGACCCTTTTTATTTTACAATTTTTTGTCCCTTAGTTACCTTTACCTGGAAGTCATCACATTTAAGTTTGAATTACAATGTATGTGGTTCATGTACAGTTAGGTAATGAAATATCTTATTGTAAGATCCCATCCTTTCCCTCTACTCTGTGGCCATCACATTGTGGATTGAAAGGATGACATACATTATTATTTACAATATTTAATATATTGAGATTTTAAACTTTATAAAAGTAGATAATCACAATGAAATAATCATAATGAAGCCTGTCCTTTCCTTCAAGTCTAGGGCCATCGCTTTGTGGAATGAGAGGACATTATGCGTTTATGATTTCTAGTAAATTCGTCACATGTAAATTATCTAGCCATTTGGAGTCTAGGACTCTGCAGTCCTCCACAATGTTTAACATATAGTTGACTGTACTATTTTGTGATATGTTGTTATTATAATTTTGCATATGTGGAAGAAATAAATTCTTATGTCTTATGTCTTATAAAAACTTTTTTTTTGCTGCATATTCGTACCCAACAGAAATCTGACCCATTCCTGTGATGTTGCTGTCTACGGGCCTATTGCACAGTTCGCCATTTGCAGGAAGAGTCTTGATTTGACATCAATTCTAATATGTTAAATAATTTGACAGATGTATTCACTTCTTGCAAGTAGTTTTTGAAAGAGCGCAGGGTTAGTGCGGATCCTTGAAAGTCCTTAAATGTTATTTTGCAATTTCCAGGCCTTGAAAGTCCTTGAAATACTTACTTTATCTTTAAAGTACTGGAATTTCTGAATGTCAGATAGATGTTAAAAATTGATAGGTCAAAAGAAATCATGCAATTATTTTTATTTTTTGTTGACATATATTCCGCCGGCTGCCGCTGATAAGGGGAAGAGTCCTTGAAAGTCCTTGAATTATTCTTGGAAAATCCCTTGAATTTTGTAAGTGAAAAAGTGTACTAACCCTGACTGAGGGAATTAAACTGTTAATCGTAATATTAGGTAAGTTACTAAGTTCCCATTCATCCATGGAAGCCAGGTCGAGGCTCTCCCATAAATGGCAAAACCTTGCAATAGGCTAATAGTTTAACCATGTGTATAAGATATCGGCCCATAAATGAGTGTTTTGTAAAAGATATTTGTACTATTTTATTTTTACTTTTCCTCCACGTTCTTAAAATGTGTGCATTGTTTGTATATTTTATATGATGGTTGTTATTATCGTAATTTAGCAGTTTATTGCTTTTGTAGTTTTAAATCTTCCACAATAAGTTGTATTTAAAATTTGTGGTGGTTGCAAATAATTGATTAATTAAATGTATCATTATTATTTCTACAAATTTGTTTTAAACTTGTTTTATTTTAGATTAAGAGTCAACCATGACATTTAAGGTTTTTTAAAAGTGCATTTGCCATCTTTAAATGTCTATCTATCTATACTTGTTCAGGAGTGATATTTTAAAGAAAGTATAGCCTTTAAAAGTTGGGGAAGGGACACAAACACGATACTGTGAATAAAATCGGATTGAATAAACTCATTTTAAAAGAGTTATGTTGATTTCTGACTTCCAAATGTGTTTGCATTAGATATTTCCCCAACTAAATAATGGTACTTTAGTTGTTGTTTATTCAATTTTTTTCAAAAATTGTGCGAAATCCCTAACTTACTTTGGTGGTTTTCAAACGAGGCTTAATATGTCAACTATTAAATGTAAGCAGAGAACGAAAATAAAATATTTAGGCTGCCCCAGACTACCTTTGTGGTTCTGATAAGCCTTAATGCCTAACTGCTTGAAGATGGTAAAAAGCAAAACCAAAGTTATTTAAGCCACACACTACTTACTTAAGCGGCTCTAAAATTTTGTTCTGTTCAAAGTCAGTGGTGATCGACGAATCCAAACTTATATAGTTCGATATTGTTTGGTATCAATGCTTCAGTTAAGTTTAGAAGAACAGAATTAAGATTTACTAACGGAGCAACATAGATGAAATCGTCACCCATTATATAGTTTGTGATGTCGACCTTGATGCTAGATTGAAGAGAACACTTCTTATGGTTTATTGTCTGGTATCACTCGTTTATTTTGTCTTTGCTTAATATAAAGATACGTATGAGTGTATTGACCTTTGATCTTTCAAAGGTAAAGTTAAATCAAAAATGAAAATACAGGCTAGTCCCTTTAATTTCCCTTCTTGCTCTTATCTTTTCAGAAATGGGCATATAAACACAATCCAAAAGAAGGAAGCAAAGAATATGAATTGCTGCAAGTACTGAAGAACCCACAGGATTGGGTATGATGATTCAACTCAGGGGCTCCCACTCCCACTCCCCCCTAAGGGATGGATTTAGGGGGGGGGTCCCACTCCCCTGCCTGGGGATCACTAAACAGCAGTGTTCCTTTTAAGGTTTTATGGATTGCACCAATTCGACCAATTGTGACAAAGTTGAAGAGGTTCTTGCGCCAAAATCACGAGCTAAGGTTAAAATTGGCTAAGTAAAGCAAGGTAAAGCATCTATTTTGCACATTTACAGAAACCTTTTGTGCCAATTTTTGCGGCTTCTGCACCAATGGCGCACCATATGGCCTTTGCAGGAACACTGCTTAACAGATACTTGGCTATTTACCAGCATACACAGCCCGGGGGTGCCACTTGAGCCATGATTGTTTTCATCACCAACCAAAATTTCGCGGTAAAAGGATGTCTTTTTCAGTATAGGCCCCATCCCGCGCGGGACATGAAAAGGGTCTCAATTTCGCTGTTTTTTTAAAAAAAGGGTGTCCTTTTTATAATGGCTATGTCGGTGATTTGGGTTGCGCTTTTGATATGTCTTCTCGGAAATCCAGCATGACTGATTTTGGTCAGCCTTAGCTTGTGTCTCCCTTATTTGAATAATGTATACATTCTATATTTATTTTTTTAAAAACCAGCTGATATATCAATCAATTATACTATCCAACTCTTCCTCATACTAAAATGTATAAGCCCCAGTAAATAATACATTGGAAAGATGCCTGATACGCTGCTGATATGAGTGTTACAGAAACTGTAATTTGTGCTTCACACATGCGCCGTGATCATCCTCCAAGCATGACCCCCAGCGAAGCTCAACACTTGTTTCGGGATCAGGAACTACAACTTTTCGGGATGGATTCCACAGCAAAATTAAAAGTAAATAGCCTTCAGTTATGTTATTGAACGAGTATGATTCGTCCTGGGTGATAAGTAAATATGTAAATACACGCCTCAGAAACATGATTTATTTAATTTAGTTGGCATGGCATGTCATCATCATGTCATGAACCCGGGGTCATGAAGCTTTTAAAGATTGTTTGCGGGTTTTAAACTCGAGTTTAAACTTGACTTGCTAAATTCCCAAGTCCATGGGCAGACATCCCGGGGGAGGGGGGCATATTATGTAAGCTTAAAGATTTACTTGATTTAATCGCTGGCAGGATCGCTGGGTTTAACTGGGGACTTTATTTCAAGCCCATGGCCCGACCCATGGGCTGGGCCAGGGGGCCGGGCAAGGGTGAATTCCCTTGAATTCATCACGTCAAGGGGACGTATAAGCTTACCCAAAATTTGCACTCAGAGCTTTCTATCATCAGTGAAAAGGGTTGCTGTGGCTTTAAAGTCGGTGATTTGGGTATCTTTGTTTGCACCAGGGCTGTGGTCAGCTATATGGGTATCCTTTTTGTCATAGCAGGTCATTGATAAGGGTTACCTTCAGTCCTTGGGCATGTCAGTGTTTTGGGTGGAAAATGGAAGTGTCTGGTCAGTGATGAAAACATGCAATGGTATATAAGTGGCACCCCCGGGATAAATGAGAAAAAACACAAAAGACAGTCTTTAAGTTCCTTATGGAACTACAATTTTGTACCCCTAAATGCAGACCTAAATAACCATAGCTTTAAATATTACAAAGATGGTATGTCAGAAAGCAAGTAAGAAATAATCTAAAATTCTGCTTAAAATATGTGGTGATACTGATGTCACATGAAAATAGCCAGAATAAAATGAAGAGAGAAGCACAAATCTTCTTTCATTGTTAATTTGTAGACCTAAACACCATCAGACATGTACAATCATGTTGAGATAAATAACCTTTTTTTTTTAAAGAAACATCAATAACACTGTGTAATGAAAATCAGACTCTGGCCTTTCCTGACGCTCTTTGTGTATGCAGGTTCGTAGCCAGTCATAGAACGACTATATATACTTTGCTACATTTGCTAATATTTACACTATGTTTCTACTGATTATATTTCTGCAATTTTCTAACAAATTGATACATATATATTTTATACAAGCATTTTTATATTTCAGATTGTCTGCTGTCATGTAAAAAATATCTGTGATTTTCAGGTTATATTTCTGTACAAAAATGTAGCCTAATACCGATATTCTGTGCTTAATATATTATATGAATATTGACTCTGAGGGGCATACCCTTAACAAAAAGCAGTCAATATTTTAGGGAGGCTCTGGCAAAATGTGAGAAAAGTCACAAATTTCAAAATTGACTTTGACTTATATTTTATACAGCTTTTGAATGATATATAATATGTCACACTTTCTTTCTCCATTCTTCATTTAGAGATCAAAATCCAAAGTAGTCCACTGAATATATTGCAATAAAAATTAGCTGCAAATCGCAGATACTGATTACTTCAGTGTATACCGATAATAGCAACATGCAATCAATTAACCGTGAATAATTGCACTTCCCGGCAAAGTTGACCTTCAAAACTTTAGGTGTAGGTAAACACTTATGTCTGAATATGACTTTTATGTCAAAAAACAAAATTTGGTGTTTTTTTTCACCCTATTTTTACTTTAACATGCCATTTATTCAAAATGTACACTCATGACTTTCCTCTCATTTTGCCAGAGCTGCCCACATTTGTTTGATATACTAAATTTAGAGATTCTTGTCATCTGCTTAGTTTAAAGTGCAATTTTAGCTGTTAGAACATGTCAAACGAAGATTTACAATATATACTTCTAGTTTCAGTGCAGACTGTATCGTATTCTGTGTATAAAATGCTTACCATGGTTGACCAAGTTATCTTGTAGTTGTGCATAGAATGTTTGAGTCATATGACGCAACATATGTGGAGTGTGCCTAGTAATAACTATGCCAAGGACATGGTTAAAATCCAAGCCCCTACTTTAAACCAATCAGAGGACATAAAATATCAACTGCTTTAAGGGTTTTGGTTTTATTTCATTTCCATTATGGCCCTTTCAAAGGTTTTATAGGTCCATATTCACAAAGCTGAATTATCAGAACCATTTCGCCTTAAACTAGGTCATTTGCGGCCAATGACCTAAGGCGCAGACCTATCAGCACTTAATATTCCCCCCTAACCAGCTCCCCAATGCGCTTGGGTCAAAGAGGCAAGTGTGATAAAGTGCTTTGCCCAGGTTCACAACAAGTTGGCACTAGCGACTTTCGAACTCACAACCTTCCTTTATGAGTCCTGTACTGTTCTGCTAGGCGCACCCGCCCAAGAACATACATTATCACTAGATTTCTCCCAACATTTTAAAGCAATACAAAAAGTGTTTAAAATGAAGCGCCCCTGTCACCCATGACTTTCGATGTTTTTAGCTTACTGAGTTTGTTTTGGGTAGATAGTAATACCCTCCAAATGATTTTGCTTAATTATGCTTACTTTTTCTTTTATGGTAATTTGTTGAATTAACTTTGGGATCCCGAATTTAATACCACATGTATTAGTCATGGGCGTCATTTCATTTTGGAGTGTGGGGGGGTCCAGGAAATTTTTTGAACAAAAATGGTCGCAGGAAAAATTGTGATTTTTTTGTAATGCGCGCATAGCGCGCAAAACTTAAAATTTGTTAAATCAGATAATTTAAGCTACAAATTGTTTTAAAAATCTAGCCCCTTAGTGGGGGGTCAGGGGGCGAAGCCCCCTGAAACCCTAGCCTTTTTATATTCTAAGGATGTTCCTAACACGTATTTTTGTAGAAATTTTGAAATAAAGTTTTTAGCTTACTGAGTTTGTTTTGGGTAGATAGTAATACCCTCCAAATGATTTTGCTTAATTATGCTTACTTTTTCTTTTATGGTCATTTGTTGAATTAACTATGGAATCCCGAATTTAATACCACATGTATTAGTCATGGGCGTCATTTCATTTTGGAGTGTGGGGGGTCCAGGAAATTTTTTGAACAAAAATGGTCGCAGGAAAATTTTGATTTTTTTGTAATGGCGAAAAAATCTGTCAAATCAGATAATTTAAGCTACAAATTGTTTTAAAAATCTTGAAATTTTCGAAAAAATTGCAATTTTTACTGAAATTTGACACAATATTTGATTTTTCATATTTAAAATATCAATGCAAAGGGAAAATTTAAATTTCCTGTCCATTTCTTTCTTTTTTTTAGGGGGGTCCGTCTCCCCCCCCCCCACCCCCGATTCAAAATATCTAACAAGTACATTTTAAAATCATGGAGTTACATCAAGCCCAACTTCCCCACTTTAAACAGACATCTAAGCGCCGTCCGTCTCCCCCCCCCCCCTGTCCAAAGGAGGCAGGATAAAATTTTGTTTAAAAAACTCAAACATTGAAAGTTGAGGAACAGACATCATAATCACCCACCTTAAAAGAAGGTAGGGCCATTTATTTCAATGCACAAAGGATGAACTTGGAGGTACAGTGTC